>APFE030289085.1:1716-36810 GCA_000404065.3 Pinus taeda | reverse complement strand
ATATGAAAGTATAATGGGTATGTCATATGAAAGTAGGATGAAATACATTGATGTCCTTTTTGGAAAACCATATGGTATGTATGGTATGAAAGTATGATGCTATATATGGTATTCCATATGAATTTGTGGGAGAGGCTACAACCATCCTCCAAAATGTTTCCTTAGCTTCATTTTGGAGCCTCCCTACCAACCAGCTTTACTAGCATGTCTTGCATTGGTAGGTACTTCTACTTGAGTTGAGTTTTCGTGGCTTATCGGCATGTGTTTTCTAGCTTGTTTGCTTTCCACCTGCAAGCTGACATCCCAAGACTTGTTTTGAAACTGGCTCTTGTGCTCACTTCTAGAATTCCACAGAGAATCAAGGTAGGTTGCTTCGCTCGAGAAATGCATAGAGAAAGCAGATTGCCTTCCCCCTAAAAATTGCACAAAGTAGCCCATCTACGGGGTTGCTCTCAGAATTTGGGTAGTTCTAGCTTGAACCCTCAAGTTCAGTCCAGAAATTCTGTAGAGCTTGAGGGCAAGCGAGAGCCACTTATCCCAGAAACCATGCAGAAGGCATCCAGAGGCTTGTTGTCCATTGCATGTGCTCCCAAGTTAGCCAGTTCTGTCCAGGACTGAGAAATCTTTCTTTACATGCATGGGCAATTTTTTCCTGAAAATAAAAAGGAAAGAAGAAAAAAGAATCCAAAGATTTTAGGCATCTATTTTTAGCATTTGTAGGTTCCATGAAAAAGTCATTTTAGAAACCTTCTTCCGACTCACATTTTCCTGGATTTGTGGCATGTGCGTCATAAGCCTCGATCTTGTAAAAACTATTTATTCGATGCTTAGGAGATCATTATTCACTTCTATCTTAGAGCTCTGGCTTTCCCATCACATCTAGGAACCTTTGAGACACTTAGCTATGCTTTTTCTGTGTAAGTTCACTTTTCATGTCTTTTGCTTCTTCTTTTTTCAGTTTCTTTCTGTATTTCGGCTTGTGTGTGTGTTGTTTACATGGTTTTTTTGAATGCTTGTTGTCTTTTTAGTGCATGTTAGCTTCTAGAAGCACTATTTCAATTTCTCCATTGCATCTCCTAATTATAGCATGCATGACATTATTTCTGCACTTACGGTCGTCGTTGCAGCGACTCACTTCACACACTTCACTGTTTTCCTATTTTACTAAATGATGCACTCATTGATTACATGAATGTTCATTCACTCATGTCTACACACATTTTCAGACATGCATTCAGTCCTTACTATTTTAAGTCGCCCGTCGACAGTTCTGAGCTGCCATGGCCCAGACCTCGCCTTGCTCAGCTTACACTACACATTTCTGGGATGGAAGGCCTTGCCTTGATCCTAGGAATTTCACAAAGCTTGACTCATATAGGCATCCCAAACCTACTCGGTGAAATTCTGATAGGCAATTCCTCTGTTGACCCCGGAAATTGTGCAATGTAGTTTTACTAAGTTGCAGTCATGATGATTGAAACTACGCATTTCATAGTTTCAGACCTTAGCAGGCCAAATCAGACTATGCTCTACATAGTTTTCATAGTTAGTCAGCTCACTGACTATCCAAGCTGTGTTCTACACAGTTCTGGAAGTCACTCTCCTTGCCTCTTGGTGAAAATTGTGTAAATCTTCCAGTCATCCACCCAGGTGTGTTGCACGTCTGTCCTCAAGTTGCTTTTGGTTCTCAACTAATAGTTTTCTTTTCATGAGTGTTTCTCTGTCTCCATGTATCATAGGCATTCTACAGTATCTCAGAAGTATAGGTACAATGGATTCCAAGTGAGCAAGGTGAAAGGACACCATTGAGAGTGCAACTGGAGATGTGGTTCAGAAAGTGTCTATAAGCTTGCCCATCTATGGAGACATTATGTTGTTCATAGACAAGGAGATCAAAATGAAATGGTAAGACATCAGTCACATCTTTTTAGGCACATTTGAGGAGAATTTAGAATACCATAGAGTCTATGTCAACATACACAAGTCTAGCTTGTAACAGATTGCATGCAAGTATCCTGCGTTTCCATGCGCAGACATGATCCAGAGACAATGGTGTGGCGAGCTGGTAGTGGAATAGAAATTGTTACCTTCAGGGAAACGAACCTTTAGGAGATGCATCACTTACTGCAACTGATGGTCACAATGGATGCACCGTTCGCAAGGCCTAGTATCAGTTCAAACTCAAGAGACATATTGAAGAGCTGGGTGAAAGATTCATCTAAGTTTAGGACAACACGCAACCAAGTTTACAAGACAAGGATACTGCAGAAGGCTTATCATATCTTGGTCATATTTTGATGACACTTATATGGCTAAGATATTACATAAAAAGTCCCGCAAAGTTGGGTAATTGTGTTGGATCAACTGGCGAATGAAGGAAGACGTTTCAATTCATCTGACATGTTGGATCTCCAACTGAAGTTGTTAGCACTCCTTAGTGTCTCCAAGGCTGAGAAAGGAAGTGAAAAAGGTAACCTGAAACCAATCATTAAACTTGGCATCTAGCCCTACCAAATCAGAGAGGGCTCTTTCAATAATCTTATCCTCAATAAAATGACTGGGAAGAAAAATAGATATTATGCTAGATATTAAGCTAAATGGTGTTTGATTTTTGGGTTTGTTGGATGAAGGTTTGAGTCTAGCGGGCTAGATTAGGGTTTCCAAAAGATGAGTTTACAGAGATATAATGGGGCAAGGTAGGCGTGCTCAGTTAGCATTCTTGATTTGTCATGGTGGATAGGGTAGAAAATTATGGTTTCAAAATGAGCATGAGTTTAATGAATTCATTTATCAGATGAAATTGTGACAAAAATATGAAAGCTTCATCAAAAAAGAGAAAATACTTAAGAATTATATTTAAAGCTAATGAAACAATCATAAGAAAGCAATGAGATGGAAGTAGAGAGAACAAACAGAAGAAAAAAAACTGTTAATGGACATACAACATGAATCTCAGTATAATAAATACAACTCCTGTATATTACTCTTGCAAATAATCACAAGTACACTAGCTCCACAAGCCTTCACCAAACATCATCCAACCCCTAATACTTCGAACTGTCAAGTATTTATGCAATCATTTATAGAAATAAATATCTTGAAACAAAATTCAAGATTTGTTACAGAAATTTATAAAAATAGTTTCAAACTGCTAATAATATCGGTCGGTTGCACTCTGGTGTTTTTCTGGGCATTCTGGTAGTAACTGAGGCCTCAAAGAAACATTTTTGTTAGTCCTGTTAGTTGATGAACTATGCTATTATTCCACTTTTCACTGCATTATGTTATGAAAACTATTGTAATAAATGTGCAATGTTGTGCTCTGTTATTTTGTTGCTTAAAACATTCTGGAAAGGTCCTCATTGTCCTCTGAGTGGAGGTGAAATGGACGATTTGGTTCTCTATGAATGGAGGTTGTGGTCGTTTAGTTTAGAAAATATGGGAAGTGATATGAAAACAACGAGAAATCGTGGCTGGTAGTGTGAAAAAAATGAACTGATTTTGACCATCCCGGAGGATTGTGAACCACTGATCTGGGCTGATTGATCGAGGTCAATTAAATGTAGGCCATTGATCTAGGTCATTGTATATCGCAATCGAAACAAGGAGAGGGGCCTTTTACCATAATCCATAATGTTTTGTTGACGAGCTAGACATGAAACTTTAACAAATACAACCTGTAAAACATCGCATCTAGAAGGGATCTCGCACATTGCCATCGGGGAATCAGAAGGGGGTTTTACACAGATTTGTGGTGATTTCGCAATATGCCAATCTTCAAATTTTAAAAACCATAGTTTTTTTGGAAAGTTTTAGTGTCTACAGATAAATGCTTAAACCCCTAGACTAGTAGCTAAGTCTAGAACAATGGCCTAAAGCATTCTCTACCTTTTCTATAACCAACAAATTAAATAAGATAGGAAAGAAGCCTACCTATAGATTTCTCTTACTCCTTATCTCCCTTCAACAATTCTATCACTCCTTTCCATACTTAATCCGCGTGAAAAGTACCTGCACCTAGACATAAGACAAAACCTGATCAAAGCATATGATACTGATCTATTGATTAAACATAGAATGGAATCAAGTTCATAATACACATATGAAAGCATCAATGAACAATACAAACATATGGAAAAAGCTTTGAACACTTTATTAGTAAAATGAAGAGTTACAACCCAATTTGCTTGATTCACTATCACTCCTCTAGTTCAATCCCATCCTGTCTTCATAACAAGCAAGACATTTTGACATCATTTCAATACTTGAAACCAACTCAAGTCTCATACTAATAGCATCTCCCTATAATTCAATGATTTCTAGCCCCTGATCACTTAGATGAGTGGTCTTTTTAAAGGTGAATGAAGGAAGTTATGCCATAAATGGTGATAATGAATGCCCTCTCAAACATAGAATTTAGTTCCATGGAGGAAGGGATAAGGGATTGGTGTTCCTTAACTCCCTTCCTCATCTAATTTCAAGCCCAAAGGAGTAAATAAGCTTGGGAATCTTATAGATGCATCCAATGGATAAGAATATTCCCAAATCCCAATGAAATTTCACTCAAATTCACCCAGCATATGTAAAAGAGGGCTCAAGGGCACTGCAATGCACCTTGGTAGTGTACTGGACCGCATTGCAGTGCACCCTGATAAAGGCATGCCTACGCTGATCTTCTTAGAGGCAGTTTTTGGATGTTTTTAGTCATGCAATCTCTTGGGAAGGAGGCATTATGCTGGTTGACTTCATTTAGGACATGTAACCATTGAATTAGGGTTTGATGGGCTCTAATAGTACTGATCTATAAGTTGGGGTTGATGTGCCCAAATGGATCTGTAACAATTTCCCCCTAAAGCATGAAGTCGTAAATATGTATGTCGAGTCAAATGTTTTATCATGTGGAGAGGAGGTTTTGAAGCTGAAGGTGACCTGAACCAATTACAATACATATATCATGATAAAAAAAAAAAATTCTCATGAACTCGCTGAGGGAAGGCATACCCATTCTCAAATTTTAAAATTTCATTACATGTAAAAATATAGTCGTCTACAGATATAGACCAATGAATGGATGACCATGAATGTAAGGCCATTATGCATTTGATTTAGTATTCCTGAAAATATCACAGCCTGGATGGATGAAACGAGATCTGGGGTCTTCAATTTCATTCAATATTTTGCTCAAGTACAAGTCTAAACATGTGAATAGATGATTTGAAGTCGAACATGGGAAGAGATCGTCTGATTACCAGCCAATGATTTAAGCCATTAACATACGTGAGAGTAATCACTAATAATGATAATGACCTTCAAGGTACTACCCTACATTTCACATGGTGCGAATAAATGATTTTATGTGGAACACCATACAAAGTATTTTGCTTAAAGGCTAGTGATGTCAACCTATCACTAGAAGCAAGAAACCTACCATTGATGTATGCAGGCCTCAAGGTACTGAAGGGGTGTTTCTAAGTCAACTTCTTCGATAATGTGCTAATGTCCACAAGAAGCAACTCGTTGCAGGAGGGCCCTGATGTATCCCACATCAACAACATGAAACGAGGTAAATGATTTTGGAGATGAAAATTGACTGATGACAGAAGGATCAGGAATGGTAGTCATGAAAATGAAGGTTTACGGTATCATAAAGGATGAAGTTTGAACTAAGTGACTTCTATTGAACGTGTCGACGACACTAAAATGAATTGGTAGCATTGACCCAAAGAAATGTAATTGATGGTATGATAGACCAACAGTGTGATAACCATCAAGCTGAATGACGCAACTGACATAGTCATGGTGATGAGGTGAAAGTGTCATGTTCAAGAGCGACTTGCTTCCATAAAATGTTCTCACCTTTTTCCAATTTTCCCTAGTCATTGCTGACCAGTACCTCTTTATTTTTTATCAATATCGAGGAGGATAACATATTCTTGTTGTATAATTCCACCCTTTCGGTGAATCCATCGTTATTTGATGTTTTAATGAGTCTGGCAAAGGTGAAACTCGGTCTTGTCTAGATGGACAAGTTTTTCTCTATTTGATGTTCTTTAATGAGTTTAACGACAAAGATAACTCGGTCCTTTTCATCTTTAGAGAGTTTGAAAAGTTAAAAAATGAAAACTCCACGAGTTCTTTTTCGTAAGTTAATCTCTCAAGTCTGAAAAAGCATAAAATAATATAACAGAGATATCGTTTCCAATCTGTTAATGAGCTCAAAAGGACAAGCGCTCGACAAGATTTTCATATTTAGAGAGTATAAAAAGAGCTTAAAGAGAACTCCATTTTGAGGTATGAGTGGTGTCTAGGATAGCATCTAGTTTCGATGATGTTGGAACTTCTCAAAACATGTTGTTTGATGTGAAGAGGCTGGCTAATAAGACCACTCATTGCAATTGTCCCTCAAAAAGGGAAAAATGACCAAGTGAAAGTGTATGATCGGCCAAGCAGATAGTCACAATGCAAGGAGAAAAAAACCAAGGATCATTTGACGAAATAGGCTAATAGAATGGAAATCACAAGGGTTAAAAATGGTAATGGGTTCATTTTTACACAAGCTTGAACCATAGGTAAGTATGATTGGGTTAAGTTTCGCGTTTACACAAGCTTGAAACAAAAGCTATGCTTGGATTCAATTTAATTTTTACACAAGATTAAAATCAAAAACTATTCTTGAGATTGGTTTACATGTCCCCAGCATGATGAAAGGGAGAGTCTCCTGTAACCAAATGGAATTCGCTACAGTGAAGCAAGATGGTTATCCAACACCTTTTTGGCTTCTTCCAGATAGGGACAAAGGTGAATGGGGTGATTCCATTCACACAACCTACATGGAAACTTAACTTTACCATTAGGTGCATGCCCCCAAGCTTCCTTACTTTCAACTAAATAGACTACTCATGGATATCAAGTGTATGGAATGAAGGTTCTTTTACGAGATCAAGTGAAAGACTCGAATGGGATTTTATGAGATCTAATCAAAGATTCGACTTGGAACTTGGGACCAAAGAACCTTGTTTCATTTTTTAATGAGCTTGACACAAGACAAGGAATTCTTCTCATATTCCTTGTTTCATTTTTTAACAAGCTTGACACAAGACAAGGAACTATGCTCATGGGAGATGTTTCATTTTTTAACGAGGTTAGCATTGTAAAAGAACTATCCTCATATTCCTTGTTTCACTTTTTAACTAGGTCGACACAAGACTAGGAACTATCCTCATACCCTTGGTTTCATTTTTTAACGAGGTTGACACAAGACAAGGAACTATCCTCATGCTCTACCTATCACAACTCATAAGTGGTCATGAAGGAGAGATCTGGTTCCAATGCCCCCAATACATGATGTACGACATCACTAAATTGATTGTGAGTTGATGTAGGTATGGAAATGGTTGCCACATAATTAAACCATGGCAGCGATGATACCATTAGTACAAAAGGACCATTCAGGGAAGATGGTTGACTTGGAGAGATATTTGGACTGAGAAATGAAAGCTGGTCAACGGTGACAATTCTGCCTTCATGGGGAAACACATCACTCGAAAGACTGTTGAAACAGTAGCTCCCATGCCATAAACATAGTCACGCCCTAGAATTAAATTGTAATATAAAGGGCCTGGGACTACCATCACATTCAGATAAATGACTTTTCCTCCCAAAGTAATAGGTAACTGAGGGAGGATCCCTAATGGTTGATTGTTTCCTCTGTTAAAACCCAATAGATTCTGGGTAAAAGGCACAAGCGGCGGTGAACCAAGGGCTTGCCAAGAAATTGAGGAAAGGATGCCCACTAATGCACCTTCATCTATAATAGTGCCAAATACAATCATATTACAAACTTGTACTATGATCTAGAAAGGTACATACGATGGAAGTTGAAATCCTGCCAGTTGGTTCCAATCAAAGGAAGTGACTAGACTACCTGGAAGGGGTACTGTAGAAATGCGAGAATTAACCCATTGAGTTACGAGAATGGGAGGATTTTCCTCCTGTCTTGATGGAACAGGAGGATTGCCTCCAAGGTAATTAGAATATGAAGAAATAAAAATAACATGGGTGGTATCATATTCACTCTCTTTGGGAAAGGTATGATTTACTGCAGGTGAAATCGGGTCAATTGTTACCTCAACCTGTTGATTTGGGTCGAGTATAGACTCATAGGATTCACTTTTAGAGAGAGTGGGTTTGGTTGATGGTTGATTTTGGTCAGTTAGTTCATCAACTAGTGAATGATTTAGGGAGAGTTCCTTGTAGCCAGATGGAAGTCTTTGTAGTGAAGCAGGGTGGTTATCCAACACTTTTTTGGCTTCATCTAGATAGGGACAAAGGAGAATGGAGTGATTCCCTTCACATAACCTATAGGGAAACATAACTTTACCCTTCTTTCCATGAACTTTACTACCACTAGTTGATGGTGTGTAACCAACATGATCGCCATAATTTGATGACACAGGATGATGTGAACGGGAAGACCATTCTTCTAAGATCTGAGGAACATCAGGAAAATTTTAAAGAACATGGTCTCCTGCACAAAGTTTGCATGGATATTGAACTTTGTGAGCCTTGATGGACAGTTTCTCATCAGATGTTTTATTCAAAGCAATGGTTTCTTGGTTGCCCCTCTGCTAAATTTTCTTCTTCTTCTTCTTCTTCTTCTTATTCTTAGGAACATAGTTATTAGTACCAATACTTTCACTAGGCAAAGAGGAAGAAGGGGACGAAGAAACAACTGAGGAAGAAGGAAAAGGGTCAACTTTAGGATCAACTTCAAGTTGATTTTGTCCAGTCAAAGGCGTACTCGATTGTGAATAAATCACGACATTTTGAGACAAGGAGGTTGAAAACAACCATAATGACAAGCCAATGGTAGATCCTGGAAGGGACAATGTAGCCATATATGGAGCACCCATATTTCCGAAAGGAGGAAAAGGACTAGGATTCCCATCAAAATAAAATCCTTGATCGGTGGACTCCAGATTTATCGCCATATGTTTCAACCTAAGATCAACTAAGGAGCGAGTGTGGAGGAGGTTGTCCACGGTCAATTAATTTTATTTTAATCAAAGTAACATAACAAAACAAAAGAGGGATAATCTAGGCAAAAGGTTTACCAAGCAACTGCAAACTCCAGAATACCTCTTGGTGAACCAAGAAGTAAGGGCAAGAAATATCTTTGAATGTTGTGTTCGATGTATCACAGTGTACAAGCCAGCAGACTCAGTTACCTAAGGATGGATAGAAACCTAGTGTTATCCTCCCATATATACACTAAAATACATGGAGGCCCAATCCGTATAAGCATTGTCTAATGCAAAACCGAACAGTGAGAGCATTCCCATATACTTTGCGTACTGTAACATCGCCCTATATACCCTAAGGTACGTGGACGAGCTACGATATACTCACGTACATGGAATGAGGTATAACACTCAATATTTATTTTAGATAAGTTAGCGATAGCTTCTTTGTTTTACTATGCTGGAACACCTCTCTAGCCTAGACCTCTAAATGTTTTTCGCTAGGTGACAATGCTCCATTAGGTAAATTTAGATCAATTTTAAGTTGATCTTCTTTAGAATTTTCCTTTACCATGTGATGTATGTTTGCAATTCCTAAAATGCAACTAATATGATAAGTATTCTTTCCATTCAATTTAATAATGAAAATCCTTAGCTAGTAGGGATGGAGCAATTAGATTTTTGACAAAGAACAAAGAGCACATCTAATGAAATTTCCCTAGCTATTCTGTTCAAGCATTCACAAACTTTTTCAATGTAACATGCATGTATTTCTTTTTGATTTCCCTTAATGTGAATGAACAAAAAGGAAAACTAATGCACAATCGATCAATAAACTCTTTTAATAAAAATGATGATTTTGCGACAATTTATTTTTAAGGAAAGGAAGTGTTTACGACACTTTCTTTTTCAAAGAAATGAGGAATTATGACACTTTAAATGAAAATACTAATCATATGCACACATCAATCAATTCATATTTCATGAATGAATACTTTACGACAACTCAATTTTCGAAGGAAAAGACGATTTTACAACACTTTCTTTCGACAAAGACCAATCAACGAAATTTAACTTTCGACTATAGATTGAAAATTAAAAAGTAAATACATAAGAAGCATTTATCAATCCTCATCTATGTAGGGACATGTAAGGAGATGAAAAACTATTTTCAGAGACAAGACATCATTGACATTGAACAAATCATTCAAACAAGAGAAAATTGGCACAAAACTTCAACTCCTAGATGGGAAATTGATCGTCAAGAGATCAGTGCAGACTGCAGTGAGAGACAGTGTGCTTCAGTGCACTACCTCTATGCGGGAAGTGCATTCCATTGCACTGTTTCCTTCATTGGGTTGCACTGGTGATCGTAAGCCATTTTTTAAGGAATTTTGACTCAATTTTCAATGAAATAAGACTGAAATTCGATCAACGACCACAAGTACAGTATGTAGAAATGTTTTAAGAGGCTGATAAACTACTAATATGGATGATCACTCCCCAGTGGAGTCACCAATTTGTTTTTGGGAAGTTTTAGCTTCTATAGATAAATGCTTAAACCCCCAGACTAGTAGCTAGGTCTAGAACAATAATGCAAAGCATTTTCTACCTCTTCTATAACCAACATATTAAATAAGCCTACCTGTAGCTTTCACTTACTCCTTATCTCCTTTGACCAATTTTGTTGCTCCTTTCTGTACTTAATCAGCTTGAAAAGTACCTGCACATATATAGAAGATAAAAACCGATCAAAGCATATGATACTGATCTATTGATTAAACATAGAATGGAATCAAGTTCATAATACACATATGAAAGCATGAATGAACAATACAAACATATGGAAAAAGCTTTGAACATTTTATTAGTAAAAGGAAGAGTTACAACCCAATTTGCTTGATTTAATATCACTCCTCCAGTTCAATCCTATCCTCTCCTCATAACAAGCAAGACATTTTGACATCATTTCAATACTTGAAACAACCTCAAGTCTCATACTAACAACATCTCCGTATAATTCAATGAATTTCAGCCCTTGATCACTTAGATCACTGGTCTTTTATAGGTGAATGAAGGAAGCTATTCCATAAATGGTGATAATGAATGCCCTCCCAAACATAGGATTTAGTTCCATGGAGGAAGGGATAAGGGATTAATGTTCCTTATCTCCCTTCCTCATCTAATTTCGAGCCCAAAGGTGTACATAAAATTGGGAAGCTTCTAGATGTATCTAATGGATAAAAATATTCCTAAACCCCAATGAACTTTCGCTCAAATTCACCCAGCATAGGCCAAACAGGGCTCAAGTGTGTTGCAATGCACCCTGGTTGTGTACTGGAATGCAATGCAGTCCACCTTGATAAAGGCCTACCTATGTTGATCTTCTTAGAGGTAGTTCTTGGATGATTTCATTCATGAAATCTCTTAGGAAGGAGGCATTATGATGGTTGACTTCATTTAGGACATGTAACAATTGAATTAGGGTTTGATGGGCCCTAAGAGTATTGATCTGTAAGTTGGGGTTGATGTGACCAAATGGATCTATAACACATAGTACATAAGTTTTCGGGTCCATCACTATCAGAAGTCAGAAGGGACATCAGTGGAAGAGGGACTTATGACTTGTGCGATTGCCAATTGTGATATCGCAATCAGTGAGGGGAGGAGTTATCACAATTAACGGGGAGGAGGCTAACTGCGGGATGGTGTGATATGCAATTGTGTAGTCACATTTGGTATGGGCTATGAACATAGACCCGAACTCAAAAAGATTTAGAATATAACTTATAAATCTGTCAGGTCCGTATCTATCGCAATATGGAAGGGGCTCTATATTTTATTTTCCATGTGAAACATACGATTGTGATCATGCGATTGCAATCACAGAATGGAAGAGGTTTGGGAGTGCAATGGTTTTGAAACTTGTAACATGGCAAGATGTGGCATATAGCCCCAGTTTATGCCATGGGGGTTGTGGGTTATATATAATGATACTATATAATAAAACAAACTTTTGGCCATGGTTTATGAATGTTTTAAAACATTTAAAAGGGGAATGGGGAACGCGACTAGAGTTAAGTGTACAATACAAAATGGAAATGCACCTAGAGTTTGGAATATTAAATGGATTTTAGCTAGAGTTTCAATGTATAAATGAAATGGAAATGTGGCTAGAGGGATATGCAAATGGATTTTGGGATAAGGCTAGAGTTAAAAATGAGCTTTTTCCAAAGGAGATTTTTTTTTGGCTAGGATTTAAGGATTTTCAGAAGGAAAAAGGGATTTGAGAGGGAATGAGGGGATTTATGAGGGACGTTGAGAGAGGTATATGGAGTATGAATGACGATTTTCAAACAAGTCAAAATATCTTTAAACATTTTTTCCACTACTTACTACTCCCATGATGATGACCTATGTAACACCCCTTCCTTGTGTGCTAAATTATTGTAAACCTAAGCTGAGTTAAAGCTAGGGGTGATGTCCTCCCTTGTGTGCTAAATTATTTCAAACCTAAGCTAAGGAAAGCTAGGAGTGATACCCTCATTGTGGGTTAAACTATTCTAAACATAAGTTGAGGAAAGCTAGGTGATATGTAATATGAAAAGAAAATGTATTATTAAATAAATTAATAAAATAAATCACTTGGAGGGCAGAGCAGCAAGAGAGAGGAGATTCTTTCCAATCCCATGAGGAATGGGATATAGATGAATCTTTCATGAGAAAACTTCTAAGTGTGATTCTAGATAAGCTTGGATGGATTAAAGATCCATCGGATGGATGGGAGATAAGGATCCATTGGACATAAAAGATTTGTGGGAGATAAAGGAAAGCTTTTATGAGGAAAAGCCTCATGGGAGATAAAGACGAGATTTTCTGGAAAATACTTGGCAAATGGAAAAATAGATAAAAGTGGGGGGCCCTAATGGTAACTAAAGCATGAAAGAGGGCATTAAATACCTAGTGCATCGATCAATTGAGGACAGTTGATCCTTGGAAAGATCTTCGGCTCGGGGGGAATCAAAGGTGATTCATGGCTGGGTGGTCGTGGTCCTCCCTCCAGGTGAGGTTTTAGTTGGCGTTAGATGCGTGGAATGTATGTATGATGATTCTAACTCTTTCCATATTTTAGTTCCAGTTTGGTTATGAGAATTTTTCTTAAGTTTATTCACCATGAGAATGTTGCGTGATTTACATATGCTTATGTAATAACATATTTAATGGTGTTTCCCTCTCTTCTGATGAGATTCACTTGCATGGTATGGTTTTTATATTAATCCATACTTGTTATGAAGTTAAATCATTTAGCTCAGATATTTCGATGGTTGATTTCTTATCTCTATATTTATTTCCTATTGTTAGAATGGTTAAATCATTTAGCTTGAATTATAGAAGTTGGGTTATCAATGACTACATGCATATAACTTTTATTTCACTCCAAATAGTGATGACCTAGTTGTTGAATCTAATCTTGGACCTTATTAAAGTTACTCAAGGAAAATAGAGTGTCTTTAAGTTATGTGTTATTATTGATACATTAAGACTTTCGTGCTTGCGAACAATTATGGAGTAATGTCACTATATAATGATGTAGTATTGTCTATGCCCTACATAAGATATATCAATAAACTACTTCATAAGTACATTAGATGCAACAGGACAAAGAAATATTCTATTACATCTTAGTGAGGGCATTGTCAAAGATTTTAATGGTTGTATGTTATGATTTGTATTTTTCCTACCAAATGTAAAGGGTTAATCTGAATCATAAACTCTGACAACTAGATCCAATTGTTCTCACCCTCGCACTGGTTGGGGGACATTGTAGGTATTCTTGCATGTGCATAATAGATAGTAGTAGCTTTGCATGTCCATGCTAGTATACAATTTTATATTATTGTTGCATGGAATATTGCATGAAGACATTAAAGTTATTGTAAGGGTTTCATGTCAAGAGAGCATGTGATATTACACCCATGGTATGTGACTCTCCACCTTGATCTTTCACAGTAGTTATGATCTTTGGTTCACTGAACTCGTGATGAATGTGAAATCTTAACTGTAACTAAGACAAAAATTTTAAATTTATGGGGTCTAAAGCCTATTTTCCTAGGTAGGATAATGAGGTTTTTACAAATGGTATCATAGAATCAAGTTCAAGCTTTGCATCCTATGGACTCATCCAACTCTGAAGAATTTTCATTGATAGGTTTGATTATAAAAAAATCCCTATAGGAGCAATAACCACAAAACTTAACTGGGAAATTTAAGCATATGAACTTCATAGTGATTTCTTGCCACCAAGGGAAATTAAGACTCTTCAAAGAAGAATCCAAGCATAACCATGGTTATTAAGGGATCAATAAATAATATAAATTTCACTTGTATATAATGATTTTTTTAATGAATATGGCGATATAAAATAAGGATGTTAATTGTTAATTTGTGACATAGTTGCACATAATAAATTATGCATCATGAAGAATTGAAATATTGAAATGTTTGAATACAAGGAGGAAGATCCAAACTATGCATGAAGGCTGAGATCCATTTAGAAAAGAGAAAAATATACTTCCATATGGCATACAACCATAAGTCGACTAGTTAGTATATGGTCACGACTATGGTGGAAATGGTTAGTCGGTGTCACAATTTTGTACATTTGAAGGTAAAATATCTTCTGATAACAATGTATGCGTCGACAAATAAGTACAAATAAGTACTGGTCCCATATGCACCACAAGCGCAGGCCAACTATTGGCATATCTGTGCCATGCAAGCTAGGATTATTTGATTCTGTAAGCATCATATTACTAATTTTCATGATTTTTGCATGGAAATTACATGGCAGGATGGTAAATGGGATAATCTCTCTCCACTCAATGAAATAAATAAACTTTAATACCATCCTTACGTTCGGTGGATTCTATTTGAGCACATCTATTACATTTTTGCACGGATATAATTTTTGTTGTGTGTGAATAATTGGTGCATTGGGCAAAGAAACTAATGGTTATGGACACTGACTAATTCATATTATTGACCATGCAAGTGGCAAATATAAATATTGTTGCATGAGTAGCCAACATATTAGTGCTCATAAAATGAATTACATGTCACTTATTACACACGCCATCCTAATTACACACGTTGTTATATTTTGTTTTAATGGATTGGTGGATATTTAAAGATGGATTTTAAATTACATCAATAGTAAGATGGATAAATCAACGTAGTAATTAGCTAAATAATCCTGACCAGATAGAATTTGTTCGCTACTCAGTAAATTCACCAACTTATATCATAATGATAAAAGATAATGAAAATGTTTACAAATCAGTAACCTTTGATAGAGGTAAATGTAAATTCATGGCTTCACATATTTGATAGAGCATTTTATAGATCCTTTGGATCATCGCTTACATCCTGTTAGCCTCCTGCTCATAGCAGGTATTCATCTTTCATGATCGACATTTTTACATGCCAACTATGTCATAATTTGCATGCTGCAATGTTCCATATTTGCTACAGAGGCCAAAGAAGTGTCCATGAGAGTGTGCTAGTCTAAGTGCCACTGTTGTGTTCCAATTTTGATGAGTTAATCCATGTTTGATGCCAGCGAAGGAACTGCTTGATACCTCTCAGATTCATCATTATTCATACCAGTTGCCTTGGTAAAGATCTGCTTTACTCAAGGAATGTCCATACTTCCTCTACAAGTCTTATTTCTCCATAATAGCCTAAGAGTTATACACTTAGTGCTTTCTTGTCACAATTCATATTAACTACTAACTTCATTATGTAACTCCCTATCTATCTCCCCTTCCCCTACTAAAACTATGCTAAATAACTACCCTATATACTTATCCCCTCCCCCTGGTTGAAAAATAACCATAAGTGTGCTTGGGAATTGCTAAGTTTTCCTCAAACTTAGCAAGAACCCTCATTGCCCTTTTCTCCGGATCATGGAGGCTACTTTGATCGATCCCTTTGGCAGGCTTATGTGTCTGCTAATAAGATCTTTGCAGACAAGGTCATGGAAGTGATCACCCTTGATGATGATCACGTTTGGGTACATGACTACCATCTCATGCTACTTGCCACATTTCTAAGGAAGCGATTTAACAGGGTGAAACTTGGATTCTTTCTGCATAGCCCATTCCCTTCATCGTAGATTTTTAGGACCCTTCCTATGAGGGAAGAAATCCTCAGGGCTCTACTAAACTCGGACTTGATTGGTTTCCATACATTTTATTACGCTCGACATTTTCTCTCTTGTTGTAGTAGGATGTTTGGTCGTGATTATGAATCAAAGAGAGGTTACATTGGACTTGAATACAATGGTCGTTCTCTTGGTATAAAGATTCTACCTGTGGGCATTCACATGGGCCAGCTCGAATCAGTGTTAAATCTTCTGGACACTGCATTGAGAATTGGGGAGCTGAAGGAACAATTCAAGGGGAAGAAAATGTTGTTGGGTGTTGATGACATGGATATATTCAAGGATATCAGTTTGAAGGTACTAGCATTGGAACAGTTGCTTAACCAACATCCTGAGTGGAGGGGCAAAGTGGTATTAGTACAGATTGCAAATCCTGCAAGGGGCAAGGGAAAGGATGTCGAAGAAATACAGAATGGGACACATTCAATTACCAAGAGAATGAATGAGACATTTTGGGCGCCCTGGCTATGAGCCTGTCATGTTAGTAGACAGAGCAGTTCCATTGTTTGAGAGCTATGCTTTCTACACAATTGCGGATTGTTGTGTCGTTAACGTTGTGAGGGATGGAATGAAACTCATTGCTTATGAATACATTGGTTGCAGACAGGGTAGCTCCAAAGTAGATGAAGCCTTAGGATTAGGTTCAGGAACTTCAAAGAAGAGTAAGTTAGTTGTGTCTGAATTTATACGGTGCTCTCCTTCTCTTAGTGTAGCCATCAGGGTCAATCCCTAGAACATAGAACTATTGCTGATGTCATGAATGTATCCCTGACAATTCCTGAGTCTGAGCAGCAACTACGACATGAAAAACATTACAAGTATGTGAGCACACATGGTGTAAATTATTGGGCTCACATCTTTGAGCAGGATTTGGAGAGAGTATGACGGGATCACTTTAAGAGAAGGTGCCGGGGTATTGGATTTGGATTGAGTTTCAGGGCTGTCGCACTTAGTCCAAGCTTTAAGAAGCTTTCTCCAGAACATATTGTCTCTACATACAAGAGAACCTATAGCAGGGAAATTTTGTTGGATTATGATGGTACTACAATGCCTCAGACTTCTATCAACAAAACACCAAGTACACAAGTAATATCTGTTGTAAACAACTTATGAAATGACCCTAAAAACGTTGTCTTTATTGTGAGTGGAAGAGGTCGGAAATCTCTCAATGCAAAGTTTTCACCTTGCCATAAGTTAGGGATTGCAGCAAAGCATGGCTACTTCATCAAGTGGAACCAAGATTCCGAATGGGAAACAACGCTACCCACTGCAGACTTTGACTGGAGTAAAACAACAGAGCCTGTTATGAAATTATATACTGAAACTACTGATGGTTTTGCCATAGAAGCTAAAGAAAGTGCTTTGGTTTGGCATCATCAGGATGCTGATCCAGACTTTGGATCATGCCAATCAAAGGGGCCGATAACGACTCCAAAGACAACAGAAGGCCAAGCAGCAGCCATAAATGGGTGATTGAACAGTTCAAAGGCATTCGGAGGTCAAGAAGGGACCAGGTGCGTGCCGAAGTGTATCAGGATGAGGCAGAGAGTATCAGTGAAGGTTTTCAGTGGAAGATATCTATTTTCCAAAGCAGGTGAACATCAAAAGCCCTCTGCAAAATCAGCAAAGCATCATTTGAGCCATAAAGGCTCACCAACTCACAGTTTTTGCCACTTGAGGCAGTGGAACCTCCTAAATGGTGTTGATAAAAGGATTCAAAGCCCATGTTTTGTAGAAACAGTGCATAAAGCCACATATGGGCAGCGCTTTAGTATTCAAGGTGCAGAGATGGCCAAATAGCTAGTCCATCACAACAAAGGACCCATACTTAACTCAATTTTGATGTTGTCGCCTCCAGCGCAGCTTAAATAGATATTTTGTGCATTTATTTTACTACAAATTAGGTTAGAAGCAGTTACTCCATCAGATCTATCTTAGATCTATTTATTATAGATATTTTGCCTATTTAAACCACCTTGTTCGTTTTTCAAAGGGTTGGTTGGTTGATTGAGTCATTCTAGATTTGTGTTGTAAGCCTAAGAACTTCTATGATCAAACATTGCTGCAATGTTTGGATTATGAACTGTTTGTTGTGGTTTTAATGGCTAGAGAGCTTGATATCAATTCTCATGCTTACTCATGGTCCAATAAGTATTTCCTCCCTCTGTTTATCAGCTTATATATATCTGTATCATCTATATATCATAATCTAAGTTGCAGGAAGAAGGAATAGTTCAGAACTAGTTTTCATGCCCTCTGTCCTCAATTCTTGTAACTTTTCTATGTTTTCCTCTGAATTAGGGATCAATATGCATACTAAATTGAACATGTTTAAGCTATTTCCTTCACATATGAATGATGTCTAGGAATTCTTCATTGCCCTATTTAGCCTTCATTCACTTTCCCTCTTTGGCTAGATGAGAGATTCTTAACTGCCTCTCATCCCCTAACCTCCATTTCATCTTTGTTTCCAGCATTAATCATTGTTCCATGTGTAGCTATCTTGCCTCATATTCCCCTCTTCTTCCAAAGAAAACACACCCTTCAGTTTACATTCATTGACTCCATGCCCAATGGTTTGAACTTCTTACACTTTGCATGCCAACTCTGCTTGAATAGATCAACCATCCCACCAAACTAAAAAAAAAACCCATTTGCATCATATATAACCTAAAATCATCCCTTAAACAAAGCTAAATCCCAAAGAGAGAGCCCTCTCTGACTGCTGGTAAGCTAGGACCTGCAGTCCAAAGCTTGGTTTGTGGTTACCTCGGCTATATTCCCTTAGGAGTCAAAGGGAACAACCTGAGTACTAACATAATGGCGACTCCACTGGGGACCTGAATCATTTTTTTCATCACTGTATGTCCCCATTTTTTATCAATTTGCCTTTCGAATAATTCTTAAACTTGTTTTGAAAAATCCCAAAAAAATTATAAAAAAAAAAATTCTCTCAAAAAACCTCAAAATATTTTGTTTCTTATTGCATATTTAGCTCTGACCTGTGTGGTGGACAGAGATCAGGCCCTTCAAAGTTAATTTATTTATCCATCTGGCAACTCCACATAATCCTCATAATAAAGACTCCGCCAGAGAAAAGAAACATATGAGCAGACCAGGCTTTTGACCTGGATTACTATCCAAGAGGTCATGTTCTTTCTCTTCCATAAAATTTTGTTGTGTAAAGTGTATTTTAAAAATGATTTTAAATTAGATTTTTATGATTTGCCTTTTGAAAATGTTGTTGAAAAGCCTCCTTGCACATTAGAACAACAACCTTTAAATGCTGCTGAAGATCATCGTACAACCAAGGAGGAAACAAATGTCAAATCCAATCATTCTATCCTTGTTCATATCGAGCCCATTCAGCCAATCCCTGTACATAATCCCGTGCCTCGTAAGGTTCCTGACAGATATAAGCCTCTTGTTTTGCCTCCTGTGCTTAATCCTCTGCCCAAAAATCATCCTGAGTATCTCCCAAGATTTGATGGAGAGAATGGTATTACTGCGCAAAAGCATATCCAAGCCTTTGAAGACTATCTTAATATATTTGAAGTGGAAGACGAGGATGTTAGTATCAGGTTGTTTTCCCTTTCTTTGCAAAGGGAAGTTAGGAATTGGTTTAAAGCATTGACTGAGGCTAGCATCTCTAATCTTTAGCAGTTTTCCAAGCTCTTCTTTGATAGATGGATGATCAAACTTAATTTCCTCTTGCTCATTGAAGAATATAATCAGTTAGAAAGGCGTTCAAATGAATCTGTTCAGCAATTTTCTGATTGATTCAATCAAGTTTATCATTATATGCCTTTGAATATTAGACCTCCCCCTGATTTAGCTCTATTGCATTATCCAAGAGCTTTTGATGCGGAAATTGAGTTCTGTTTGAGAGAAAGATGCCTGTCCACTTTGAAACAGATACAGGAAATAGCTGTGGATGTGGAGGCAAATATGAAGATGAGAGAGGAGCAGCGCAAAGCAGAGGAAAAGGAAAGACTTCATAATTTGTTACAAAAGTCAGAGGAAATGACATAGCTGATCACAATGAAAGTGGAATGTTTAGAGCACCAGAATAGCTCTTTGCCAAAATACGATGATTATGATGATGATTATGAGCCTAATGACCAAATCAGCCTTGCAGAGGAGTCAGAGCCTATTTTGGCAGAAAGAACAGTTCAGGATCAGCAGCCTAAAATCAATGATCAGCGTGCCTATTTCAGCTTTGAAGTAAAGGAGGAAAGCGCAGAAAATTTTTATTTCAACGAAGGAACTTTACCTTTCTGTGTTGATTCTTTTCAATTTATTAAGGAGAACTATCATGCAGTTAATAAGCAAGTATCAACAAGTGTTGATATTCATCATCTGGAGGAAGCCCAAATTATTGTTCAAAATATATTGCCTCTAGTTTTGCAGCCCCAAAGAGCGATCGAATATCAAATTGAGGAAGACTTAAAAGCAACAGCATGTGACCAAATGATCCAAGTGAATCCCCTGCTTCTTTGTTTTCAGCCCTCTGAGATATTTGAAGAAGAAGAAGAACAGCAAGCGCTGATCAGTCAAGTCCCATTCGAGCCTGTTTGTAATGAGTTGCAAGTATCGCTCCAAGTTTTGAATAATCCATGAGATGGCGGGCTGAACGATGAAGTAAACCAATGTTCTTCCCTATTTGAAGGCTGTGAGGCTCAGTGTCAAATTTTTTATCATTTCCCACTTCCGAAGCATGATAGCTGTCCCAATGCTTTGTGCAGTTCTTCAATTCAGCCCAGCAATTGTATATATATGTTGCGGGACCCTTTTGTATAGTTTCTTGTTTCAACAAAGAAGGTCAGCAATTTTCTGATCTTCTCAAAGGTTAACAAAGTTATATCTGATGGCAAGATCTCCATTTTCAGCGCCAACAAGCACAAACAGCAAAGCTCACCGATGTTTATAATGCTTAAATGGCTGCACTGGCTATTTGATTTCACCTAACAGCAAAGTAAGTGCTGATTAAAGTAGGTAGGTAGGATTTTAGTTTTCTGTTTGGATAGCAAGCTTGCTACAGATGAAGCACAAAGTGAAGGCCCTAAGCTCTTCAAGTCTGCTGTCATGTTCATAAATAAAGCAACCAACAAAGGGAAGTTTTCATAGTATAACAACAACTAAATATTAAGGCATTCTGACCTGCTGTTCTTGACTTTTCACAAGGAAAAGATATCCCCAAGTGGAGCCACTATTAGCCACCTACCCATAGCAGGTATTCGTCTTTCATGATCGACATTTTTACATGCCAAATATGTCATACTTTGGATGCTCCAATGTTCCATATTTACTACAGAGGCCAAAGAAGTGTCCATGAGAGTGTGCTAGTCTAAGTGCCACTACTGTGTTCCAATTTTGATGAGTTAATCCATGTTTTATGCCAGCGAAGGATCTGCTTGATACCTTTCAGATTCATCATTCTTCATATCAGTTGCCTTGGTAAAGATCTTCTTTACTCAAGGAATATCCATACTTCCTCTACAAGTCTTATTTCTCCTTAATATCCTAAGAGTTATACACTTAGCACTTTCTTGTCACAATTCATATTAACTGCTAACTTCATTATGTAACTCCCTATCTATCTCCCCTTCCCCTACTAAAACTATGCTAAATAACTCCCCTATATACTTATCCCCTCCCTCCTAGTTGAAAAATAACCATAAGTGTGCTTGGGAATTGCTAAGTTTTCCTCAAACTTAGCAAGAACCCTCATTGCCCCTTTCTCCGAATGATGGAGACCGCTTTGATCGATCCCTTTGGAAGGCTTATGTGTCTGCTAATAAGATCTTTGTAGACAAGGTCATGGAAGTGATCAGCCCTGATGACGATTACGTTTGGGTACATGACTACCATCTCATGGTGCTTGCCACATTTCTAAGAAAGTGATTTAATAGGGTGAAACTTGGATTCTTTCTGCATAGCCCATTCCCTTCATCGGATATTTTTAGGACCCTTCTTGTGAGGGAAGAAATCCTGAGGGCTCTACTTAATTCAGACTTGATTGGTTTCCATACATTTTATTACACTCGACATTTTATCTCCTGTTGCAGTAGGATGCTTGATCTTGATTATGAATCGAAGAGAGGCTACATTGGACTTGAATACTATGGTCGTTCTGTTGGTATAAAGATTCTACCTATGGGCATTCACATGGGCCAGCTCAAATCAGTGTTAAAAATTTCGAACACTACATTGAGAATTGGGGAGCTGAAGGAACAATTCAAGGGGAAGAAGATGCTGTTGGGTGTTGATGACATGGATATATTCAAGGGTATCAGTTTGAAGCTACTAGCATTGGAAAAGTTGCTTAAGAAACATCCTAAGTGGAGGGGCAAAGTGGTATTAGTGAAGATTTCAAATCCTGCAAGGGGCAAGGGAAAGGATGTCGAAGAAATACAGAATGGGACATATTCAATTACCAAGAGAATCAATGAGACATTTTGGGTGCCCTGGCTATGATCCTGTCGTCTTAGTAGACAAAGCAGTTCCATTGTTTGAGAGATATGATTTCTACACAATTGCGGATTGTTGTGTGGTTAACACTGTGAGGGATGGAATGAAACTCACTCCTTATGAATACGTTGGTTGTAGACAGGGTAGCTCCAAAGTAGATGAAGCCTTAGGATTAATTTCAGGAACTTCAAAGAAGAGTATGTTAGTTGTGTCTGAATTTATAGGGTGCTCTCCTTCTCTCAGTGGAGCCATCAGGGTAAATCCCTGGAACATAGAAGCTGTTGTTGATGCCATGAATGTATCCCTTACAATTTCTGAGGCTAAGCAGCAACTACGACATGAAAAACATTACAAGTATGTGAGCACACATTGTGTAAATTATTGGTCTCACAGCTTTGAACAGGATTTGGAGAGAGTATGTCGGGATCACTTTAAGAGAAGGTGCTGGGGTATTGGATTTGGATTGAGTTTCAGGGTTGTCGCACTTAGTACAAGCTTTAGGAAGCTTTCTCTAGAACATATTGTCTCTGCATACAAGAGAACCTACAATAGGGCAATTTTGTTGGATTATGATGATACTACGATGCCTTAGACTTATATCAACAAAACACCAAGTCCACAAGTAATATCTGTTGTAAAGAGCTTATGCAATGACCGTAAAAACATTGTCTTTATTGTGAGTGGAAGATGTCGGAAATCTCTCAGTGAATGGTTTTCACCTTGCCATAAGTTAGGGATTGCAGCAAAGAATGGCTATTTCATCAAGTGCAACCAAGATTCCAAATGGGAAACAACGCTACCCACTGCAGACTTTGACTGGAAGAAAACAGTAGAGCCTGTTATGAAATTATATACTTAAACTACTGATGTTTCTGCCATAGAAGCTAAAGAAAGTGCTTTGGTTTGGCATCATCAGGATGATGATCCAGACTTTGGATCATGCCAATCAAAGGGGCTGATAACGACTCCAAAGGCAGCAGAAGGCCGAGCAACGGCCATAAATGGGTGATTGAACATTTCAAAGGCATTCAGAGGTCAAGAAGGGACTAGGTGCGTGCCAAAATGTATCAGGATGCGGCAGAGAGTATCAAAAGGCCCCGACAAAATCAGCGAAGAATCATTTGAGCCATAAAGGCTCACCAACTCACAGTTTTTTCCACTTGAGGTAGCGGAACCACCTAAATGGTCCCGATAAAAGGATTCAAAGCCCATATTTTGTAGAAATAGTGCATAAAGCCACATGTGGCCAACGCTTTTGTATTCAAGGTTTAGTTATGGCCAAACAGCCAGCACATCACAACAAAGGACCCATACTTAACTCAATTTTGATGATGTTGCCTCCAGCGCAGCTTAAATAGATATTTTGTGCATTTATTTTAGTACAAATTAGGTTAGAAGCAGTTACTCCATCAGATCTATTTGAGATATGTTTATTATAGATATTTTTCCTATTTAAACCACCCTATTCGTTGTTCAAAGGGTTGGTTGGTTGATTGAGTCATTCTAGACTTGCGATGTAAGCCTGAGAACTTCTATGATCAAAGATTGTTGGAATGTTTGGATTATGAACTGTTTGTTGTGGTTTTAATGGCTGGAGAGATTGATATGAATTCTCGTGCTTTCTCATGGTCCAATAAGTCTTTCCTCCCTCTGTTTATCATCTTATATATATTTGTATCATCTATATATCATAATCTAAGTTGCAGGAAGAAAGAATAGTTCAGAACTGGTTTTCATGCCCTCTATCCTCAATTCTTGTAACTTTCTATGTTTTCCTCTAAATTAGTGGTGAATATGCATACTTAATTGAACATTTTTAAGCTACTTCCTTCACATATGAATGCTGTCTAGGAATTCTTCATTGCCCTATTTAGCCTTCATCCACTTTCCCTCTTTGGCTAGATGAGAGATTCTTAATTGCCTCTCATCCCCTAACTTCCATTTCATCTTTGTTTCCAGCATTAATCATTGTGTCATGTGTAGCTATCTTGCATCATATTCCCCTCTTCTTCCAAAGAAAACACACCCTTCAGTTTACATTCATTGACTCAAGTTCCCAACTCAGCTTCAATAGATCAACCATCCCACCAAACTCAAACAAAACCCATGTGCATCATATCTAGCCTAAAATCATCCCTTAAATAAAGTTATTTCCCAAAGAGAGAGCCCTCTCTGACTACTGGTAGTCTAGGACCTGCAGTCCAAAGCTTGGTTTGTGGTTACATCGGTTGTATTCCCTTAGGAGTCAAAGGGAACAACCTGAGTACTAACACATCCATGCCTTGCCTCTTATGGCTAGGAGGTCCTATATGAATTTATAAAAAATTCTATATATATCATTTTCATATAGATTCATGTGTTACATGCCACGCCCTAAGGATACAACTACTGAAGAAAAGGAAATAGTTCACCAAAGAGGGAGATCCTCCTACCATCATCAGTTCCTCTAAACTGTTTCGAACTCTTGGAAGTCAAGGATTTGAACATATGTCATCTTTATTAGACGTTATCCATTATCTTGTGCTCGAGAAAAACCTGGTTAATTAAAGTGAATATAAATATACCATTGCAGGACTAATGGTTGCAAAAGGATGAGAGCCATAACTATATCAGTGATTAACTATAACTACCATCAATGATTAATGGTCATTAGCATGTCGAAGTGAAGGAATGTATGGGTGAATTATTGGTTGCTTGTTATGGAAACAAATGCATTAGGAAAAGGATGCTTTATGGATTAGTCGTAGATTTTAGAAACAACACAAAAAAATTTGAACTGATGTTTCCGTTTTAGTCATGGCCTTCATATTTCCCTTATACCATAAAGGAATTATGCAAGTTAGTGAAACTCTTCAATCCTAGAAAGCCGAAGTTGTGGCTTATGGTTATTGGAACAACATATCTCTGTATGGGATAAGGTTTCTGTTTTTCAAGTTGTTAAATCATGTGGTGGGAGGCTGTTTCCGAGAAGGGATTGACGAAAGACTAAAGAAAAGTTGAAGCAAGTTGTTTCCACTGCAGGTTACGGATAAGAGTTACCATCAACATGGATGTCTTTGGAATGATTTCGTTTCTTACGATAATGTTACATGAAGGATTCCAAAAAGTTGTAAGCATTGTTTCCTTGATAAGACTATTGTTTCAACTTAAATACTTCTTTCAAGTTTTTTCACCAGAGTTGTGGAGAGATAAGGAAGTCACAACATGGATGTTTCTTTTTGGAACAAGTGAGAATCTGCCAATTCAATACATGCGATAATGATTATCTTCATGGGCGGGCGCTCAACTATATCCAGGCAATAAATACGTATAAAAATTGGAAGGACTACTATCTTCAAACAAGTGGTCTATCCATCTATGTGGGGAAGATACTCATAAGCAAGTAAGCAAGCTCAGTCTCTGTAGACCTACCAAATGCATGGGTAAGTATTATTTCCTTCAGTCGATTTTATTATGCTTGAATGAGTTGACAAGGTGTTAAGAAAAATTGTTCTAAAAATCGTCTCTTTTGTGGACATTGCGAGATCTTCACACAAGGAAGAATTTTGGCACAATGGTGGAATGCATGCAAATTAACATGTGTTAGTTGGAAGTTGCACAATGTTCACTGCTAGGGGATTCTTGGGTGGCTTGAGATTAATGAAATGTTTTTTCATGTAGTTATGTTCATTTTCATAATCTGCGGGAAAGAAGGCTAATGGAAAAGGGCGTAAAGTTGTTTTTATATATGAATATAAAAAATTTCGCAATCACTGTGCCTGCACTTCCCATGAAAGGTGTTGATTTTGTTGAGACCATAACATTACCGAAACTTTCCTTGCAGGGTTTAGCTTGGCAAAATTGATGACTTCATCTCTGTAATTCATGTGTTTTCTGATGTGCATAACCCAATATTTACCTTTAGTTAGTAATAATAATAATAAGAAACATCATCTTACTTGTATATCTAAACATTAGAATTCGACTAGGAGTAGACATAAATATGAAATAGAAACATGAAAAAATTGTCAAATTTATAGTAGCACATATATAAAGAGGAAATGAATGAATCAATGAGGGTTGCATGACTTAATCAATCTCTCTAGTCCTATTGGGTGATGTGACAACAAATTCCAACCATTGTTGACCATTCCAGAACATGACGCAACCATCGGCTACACCAGTGTAAGGTCCTCTGCCCTGAGGATCGAAGGTGTTGATATTTGGTCCTTGGACTTTGTTTAAGAACATGATCTTAGACTTCTCAAGTCATTTTTTTTGTCCCTTAGCTAAGGAAGCTACAACCATGGTGGGGATTCGACTGCATAAGGTATAAAGTTGGGGAAACGGGCAATCAAGCTTAACTGAAATGCGTTTGTGCCCACATATATTGCAAGCCCCAACAATGCAACAACAAATATTGTTCTCATCCCCAAGGATTCTGCCATTGTTTCACTTGCCCCACTGTTTGCCATTGTTCTGGGGTGGAGCTCAATGATATAGGTAGTTTTTAAATTAATAATGATCTGGCCGACAAGGTAGTTTTTAAATTTAATTGAAAAACATTTTGGTAGGGAAGGTGTAGAAGTCAAAAGTTAGAAGTCTTGAATTTTGGTTGCACCACGAAGATGAGAAGGTGTATAATTCTTCCCCTTCTGGTCATATATGTCCGTTTTTCACTATACGAGCTCTCGACACTGATCAAAATTTCATTTGAATTTGTTTAGAAATTAAAAAAAACAATGTGAATGTGGGGTATTGTTCAATTCCTCATTAGAGTTCAAGTTTCACCAAGGAAATAATCTTACTTATACTTGTTCAATTTTCATTAAGGGTATGGTTGTGTGTATGCTCATGTTTGTGTTTACTAATATTGACAATAGCGGTTAGGGCTACATGCAAGTCCATTGGATTGATGTTTTTTTCTTATTGAAGTCACCCAAAATATTCTTGTCCTTGCGGTAAATGAAAGTTGGGAATGAAATAAATTATTCTAAGAAGTGGATGTAATGGGTGAATTTAATGATATAGTCATGATGCTATCACAACTACAACACACAAAAATTAACACCCCTACAACTACTATAAATGGAAATGACTAAATAAAAAGATAATTGTATAAACCCTAGTAAGGTGTTATGCAATGAAAAATGTTTTCATGAACAATGTTTAGAATATAAAGAACACGTATCTCTATTGCATAAAATAGTAGAGTTAGTGGTAAGTGGCATAGTAGGTAATTGTTATTGCTTGGGAGATAGAGCTATCCCACTCATGATAGAATCTTCATGGCAATGATGTATAAGAAGATATACTTATATTTTGAACGTATATGGATGGGTGAGACCTATTTTAAATTGGAACTTGATCATCACTATGTTTAGTATGGAACATAGTATGCTTATAACAGATAACTAGATAAATATTTGTGCATTAAATCCTTATGTATAATGATTTCTGTAAATGAGCAAAGCCAATTCTAGTTTATCTTAGTAGGATGATTTGTTTCATGTAAATATCCAAATTAGCAATACTTAAGCATGTGGAGATTGTGGTTTCAGAAGTGAAGGTAAAATACATATATGCATGATAGCAATTACATGTACATAAGGAAAATTTTGGCAAAATTGGTATTATAAATGATGAAGAGAAATTATAAAGTTTTTTTGTAAAACCTCTAACAAAAACCATAACATTTACTGGTTGAGGAATGTGTGGAAAACTATATTAGGTAAGAGATTTAAATACGATTGGTGAATAAAAAAAAATCTCACCTAATACTTGAAAGGAGGATTATATAATGGAGGAAGTCCATGGTCGTATGCGGACTTAATTGTTGTATATATATACCTATTCCTTGTCATGGATAGTTTTACATGTTGTTATGATAGTCTGGTTAAGTAGTCATTAAGATAAACATGTTGAAGAGGAACGTTATTAATATCCATGCATATTAATGGGTTATATGAATTTACCATGAAAGCACATGTGTGTGCAGTATTATATACTTGTAAGAATATTGTATTTATCAAATGGTTAATGGTAGGATGGTCTTGGTGTTATGCATCCATATACGAAGGAGTCTTGAGTCTAAATCGAGCTATATATGCATGGGTTGTTATGTTCCAACCATAAATAGGAAAATTATGCATGAATAACTTAGGATTAGGTTTAAGAGTCAGGGTGGACAAGGGAATTGGAGGTTATAGTACAAGACTATATAACTGTAAAAATTATTATTTAAATTAATCCCTTGATGAATCCATCTGCTTACAGTGTGATTTGTTCTTTGGTTCGAAGAAAGTAAGGTTAAGGGGAAATTTAGCTTAACATTTGTAGGACATATTCATATTTTGATGGGTATGCATAATAGAACCTATGAGTATTCTTGAGTGCAAACCATAGTACTTGATGAAGTAGCACAAATGGTATGGACCACTGGGTCAATTATGGTACCAAGAAATTTTGAGGAATTCATAAAATAGATAAGTCATCTTTTGAAGGAGCTAACATGTAAGTACCCTGAGATCATAAACAGTTACAGCTAAAAGGGGTGTAAGATTGAAAGTAGTAAAAACTTTCAGGTATAACTACACTACATTATACATGGCCAACAAGTTGTTGAGGCATACAAAGGGAAATAGTAAATCATACGGGATGAGTTATGATTTGATAAATATTAAACTTGAAAATATGTGAGCTAATAGTCTACTTCAAGACATTAAGCAGAAGGTATGATGAAAATGTGCATGAGTACAATACTATACTACTGATATTGTAACCAAATGAAATATGGAAAAGATATACACTTGACAAAACTTTCTCTGATTACAGAAATGAACCATACTAATACAAATTTCTTTTCAATTGAGCACAATTGTTTTAATTGCTAGAAAAATAGAAAAGAATGTTTGGTATGATACTAGCATGGTAGGAAAATATGTGGACAAAGTTTTGTCATGCATGTGATACCATGGTAATGGTATATGGGTAGTTGCATAGATGGTACTATGTACAACATTACATATGGTAATTGTATGACTATATGTATTACATGATTGGAATATGAGATGTATATTGGTGTGTATAATACACATTTGTGCGGATAGGTATGAATACATTAGATAAATTTTTTGCAAGGAAACTGACCTAGAGGTTACACACAAAAAGGAAAGTATGATTGGTATAATTAACCATGGTTAATTATAGTTTGGCATACATACAATCACAATGAATATATATTATGGATATATATTGTTATGTGAACTAATCTATTATGACCTTGCAGGCATATTAATGTGGAAAATATGCTAACTGATGTGTTGTATGCAGAGAAACTGCAAGAAGCAGTTGTTCGAAAAGAACACAAAGGTTGGAAAATAATGCAAGCAAAGAAGATGCATTATTCAGATAAAATAAATGATAAGAAATAACTGCTTAAATAATATTAAGTAACAAATTATGATATATATATCATAGTTAAAATTTTGCATCTATAAATTCTCACAAATGGTTTAAAATAATGTTACAGGTAGCTATTAAATGGGCAGCAGTCTTGGGGCCAATGTGGCTATGGAAGAGGAGCACTCCTCGTGACTGATGTAGATCAAAAAAATTGCATCAGATGGCAGAGCCATGAAAGCTGTGATTCAGAAACCAGCTACCTATGAACGAGGATATGATGTAGTGAAACACTGAAGATGGCATAAAATTTAAGGGGGCAAGTATGTAACACCCCTCCCTTGTATGGTAAATTATTGTTAACCTAAGATGAGTTAAAGCTACTTGTGATATCCTCCCTTGTATGGTAAATTATTGTGAACCAAAGCTGAGGAATGCTTGGTGTGATACCCCCCTTATGGGTTAAACTATTTTAAACCTAAGCAGAGGAAATCTAGGTGATATGTAATATGAAAATCAAATGTATTATTAAGTAAATTAATAAAATAAATCAATTGGAGGGTGGAGCACCAAGAGAGAGGAGATTCTTGCCAATCCCATGAGGAATGGGATAGAGATGAATCTTTCATGATAAAGCTTCTAGATGTGATTCTAGATAAGTTTGGATGGATTGGAGGTCAATCAGATGGATGAGAGATAAAGATCCAATGGATATAAAATATTTGTGGGAGATAAAGGAAAGATTTTATGAGGAAAAGCCTCATGGGAGATAAAGACGAGCTTTTCCATAAAGGACCTAGGAAAATGTAAAAATCCATAAAAGCAAAAAATCAAATGTATTATTAAGTAAATTAATAAAATAAATCAATTGGAGGGTGGAGCACCAAGAGAGAGGAGATTCTTGCCAATCCCATGAGGAATGGGATAGAGATGAATCTTTCATGATAAAGCTTCTAGATGTGATTCTAGATAAGTTTGGATGGATTGGAGGTCAATCAGATGGATGAGAGATAAAGATCCAATGGATATAAAATATTTGCGGGAGATAAAGGAAAGATTTTATGAGGAAAAGCCTCATGGGAGATAAAGACGAGCTTTTCCAGAAAGGACCTAGGAAAATGTAAAAATCCATAAAAGCAGGACATCACTAATGGTAACTAAATCATGAAAGAGGGTATTAAGTACGGAGTGCATTGATCAATTGAGGATAGTTGATCCTTGGCAAGATCTTCGGCTCGGGGGGAATCATAGGTAATTCATGGTTGGGTGGTGGTGCTCCTCCCTCCAAGTGAGGTTTTAGTTGGTGTCACATGCGTGGAATGTCTGTATGATCACTCTTACTCTTTCCCTGTTTTAGTTCCAGTTTGGTTATGAGAATATTTCTTAAGTTTCTTCACCATGAGAATGTTGTGTGAATTACGTATGCTTATGTAATAATAGATTTAGTGTTGTTTCCCTCTCTTTTGATGAGATTCACTTACATGGTATGGTTTTTATATTAATCCATACTTGTTATGAAGTTAAATCGTTTAGCTCACATATGCTTATGGTTGATTTCTTATCTCTATATTTATTTCCTATTGTTACAATAGTTAAATCATTCATCTTGAGAGTATAGTAAATTTGTGTTGTCAATGATTTTATGCATCTAGCTTTTATCTCACTCCAGATAGTGATGAAGTAGTTGTTGAATCTAACTTTGGACCTTATTAAACGTACTAAAAGAAAATAGAGTGTCTTTAACTTATGTCTTATTATTGATACATTAAGACTTTCATGCTTGTGAACAATTATGGAGTAATGTTGTTAGCTACATAATGATGTAGTACTATCTATGCTCTGCATAAGCTATATCAATAATATTCTTTATACGTATATTTGATGCAGTAAACCAAAGCAATATTCTATTACGTGTTAGTGAGGGGGTTGTCAAAGATTTTAATGTTTGTATGTTATGATTTGTATTTTTCCTACCAAAAGTAAAAGGTTCATCTGAATTATAAACTCTGACAACTGGACCTAATTGTTCTCACCCTGGTACTAGATGGGGGAGCGTGTAGGCATTATTGCATGTGCATAATAGACAGTAGTAGCTTTGGATGCCCATGTTAGTAGGAAATGTTCTATTATTGTTACATGGAATATTTCATGAAGACATTAAAGTTATTGTAAGGGTTTCATGTCAAGAGAGCATGTGATATTACACCCATGGTATATGACTCTCCACCTTGATATTTCATAGTAATTATGATCCTTGTGTCATGTTGTGCCCTACAACAACCCCCCATTTCATATCATTAAAATTTCAAAAACTATAATGTGAAATGGGTCCCTTTTTAATTTTTGTTTCAAATTGGTATCAATTTAAAGTTCTATTTCACAAAAAGGCTTTTTAATAAAACCAATAACAAAACCTCGATATAAAACGATTTATCTTTATCATTGTGATAAAGCGATCGTAAGATCGCATATCGCAATGACAAAGAAAACACAATGTAAGGGACATATTAGTTTTTGCCGATGTGAAATCGCTATCGGATATTGGTAAAGCATAAAGTAACACGAGTAATGATCCTTGCTACAATGCGATGCGAAATCCGCAATCGGAAATCGGCGATAACATCTAAAGCACAACTAAGCTTCTCCTCATCCGATGCGATGCGATATGGCTATCGGCAATCGATGACTCACCATGCCCTCATCCTAAGCGGCACTACCAACGATGCCCGACGCGATACGATATTGGATATCGGCGATCGGGGCTTCCAAGTAAAACCAATGCAATAACTTAGCATTTCCCCGATGCCCGATTTCGCAAAAGGTAAATGGCACATTTCTCAAAGTAACAGTCATAAAGGCAGTTTGATTTGATTTATTCGTAATTAAGGCCATATCCTTTGGAAAAGCCACTAATCCGTGTTCAAACCGCAAAATCGCCCTAAGCATGCTTCAAATAAATCATTTATCCATTAATCGAAGCAATTGTAATTAATGAGACTGACAAGCCGTAACAACAATTTAATAAGAAAAGCAGGCTTGAAGCCTATCCACGTATTTGATCCTAAGGCCACCTTAAGTCGATTAATTACTATGAATGCGCCAAGGTATATATATTTCATTCTGTTCGATTCATGATATTATTGCATGTGTTGCGCTTATCTTTCACTCTGCGCAGAATTCTTCCATAGAAACAGAAGAAAGTGGAATGGAAAAGAAATCCAAGAAGACTACAATGCCTACTGCTCCGCCAGCCGCAGGGCTAACTATCGCTAATCCAACTGGGAAGAACAAAGGACTAATATCAGATACAACATGCTTAGGACTCCCAAGGACCACTTGGGAAGGAACTTATAATTTGATTAAGGCGGAAGGGCCAATGGTGACCGAAGTGGAGATTTTATGCAATAATACCAGAAAATCTGATGCCAATCTAAAAGACTTGGCTGACTCCCTCCTACACAGAGTAGCGGCTTGAGAGCAGGTTCTTCCTTACATAGATGTGGTAAGGTGGGCACTCCAAGAGCTCCCAATTATCAATAGACTGTTTGAAACTACGGATGGGAGGGTTTTCGGTTCGTTTCGAGCCGAAGACCTAAGGCTAATGTATTACCTGCCACGAGAAGAGAAGAAGTATAATAATGCATTTTTGGAGAAGTTTCGAGCAAAGAACGAGACTGAATCTGAACCAATTCAAGGCTGGAGATAGAATCCAGCAAAACACAAGCATGAAACCTTGGGTAAGTACTCAGTTGACTCCCTGTGTTCACCTTACTGTTATGCTGCAATTATGATGTGTAGGCTATGGGGATTGCATGACTCTACCAATATCACCATAGAAATGGTCCCCCTAATTGAGGCAGCATGTAGTGGAGAAATGATGGACTGGGCGGTCATATTATCCGACAAGTTAGCCAAAGCCATTCTTGACTTCAGGTCTGACTATCATGTCACAGAGAGGGTTATTCCGCCATTTTACTATAGTGCATATATTATGGATGTGTTGTGTTTTAATTTTGAATTTCCTGTGCTGGGATGGAGGTGGACGTTGCAAGACCCCACACCCATTCACATATATCATCAAAAACTTTGGAAGACTAGTTATAAGCACCACCTGTACCAAATCTGCAACAGTTTTATGTTACCAATTCATTATTCAATTTTTAATAAGCCTGCCCCTAAAATATCCGAGCAAGCAACGGTAGATTTGACTGCAGTAGCGAGTTGGTTTGGGGAGGAGAAATTCACCTATATCAGAGTTTTTGGCAGTCAGGCTAAGCCACATGTGCTACCACTTTACATCCCTGATAAACTACTTGCCAGGGAGGTAGCTTATCAAATCAACGCTGAAGGGGTTACCCAAACCCTGAAAAGAGCTAAAAAACATGTTTGGCCTTCTTTTCCATTGTGAATTGGAGTGTATACCCTGCATGACATCAAGCATGCAGAGAAGGAAGCCGAGAAAATGAATTTTCTCACCCTGGCTACTCTGCCAAGGAGGTAGTATGATCCAAGAAAGATCGCTTACAATGTGCTCGACCAGGCCAAATTGGCCAAGGTCGAGCACAAAGAAGACAAATTCGAAGATTTGTTCGCATCAGCCGAATCACTGTATCAAGTCAAGTCGCTTGCCCGAAATGTTTGTAATGATGAAGGGCTAGTTGAGTTTAATAAAATAAGAGAACAGAGGTTGCAAACTCTGCCTCTAGACCTGTTAGCAACTGTACCGACAACAACTAGGTCAAGCGAGTCTGAGCAGCAATATAATACACCACCTCCTACTACATCAAAACAACAGGAGGAAACGCATAGCCAAAGGCAGGAGGTGACTCAGGAAAATGTATAGCGACAAGAAGAAACCCAAGCAAAGACCCAAGAAGAGCGCAGCTCTAAGGATAACCATGATCCATTAGTTGATTCGAATTTGCTCCAGCAATGGAATCAATTCAGTACAATCATCAATAACTTAGAGTGCTCGAAAGATGATGAGGTTTCAAAGGAAGG
>APFE030289082.1:0-10464 GCA_000404065.3 Pinus taeda | reverse complement strand
CTAATAAAAATAGGTATTTTACATTTTGTTTTTAAATCACAAAATCTATATATTTTTAATTTTTATAAGTGTTTAAGAAATATGAAATTGTAATGGATTTAAGTTTCCTATAAATAATAATATTTCAATCTTTATAATTTCATTTTCCATGTTTTTTATAATTTTAAGTAAAATATTAAATTAAAGATAAGAAAATCAACATTAATATTGGAGTGAAACATTATTTTTCATTTTCTTAATATATATATCTATATATAATATATATATATAATATATATATATAACAACAATTTCAAATTTATTCAAATCAAAATCCAAAAGTGTGGTTTATCGTCAGGATTAGATGAATAGGATCATGGAAACAAGTTAAATAGAGAGATCGATCATTCAATTGTTATAAAAAAAAACAATTACTTTTGACCAAGGAAATGGCTACAAAGGACTATGCAACAAATATATTTGACTAGACCAAGAAACAGTGAACAGAATATTAATTAGTTAATCAATTAATTAAATAGTTAGTTTGTTAAATCAATTCCTTATTATTTTTATTTGTAGCAAATAAGTCTGTTTTTATTTAACTAAATCGTTTTAATGAGCTTAAACTCAGATCCTAAAACCTAAATAAATTAATATCTTCATTATTATTTTAAAACTAAATAAACTACCCAAAAATTTGTATTGTTATATGACTATTATACAACTAATAACTAGTTAGTTATTGGTTAACATGATTACTAAGTTTATTTATTTATTTATGATTACTAAGTTTATTTATTTATTTATTTTCACTATACATGTAACTATATAAGTAATAAAATAATTGTTAATTCTATGAAGAATTATGAGATAAATTGTTTATAATTAATTATTTAATTTAAATATTAAATTTATTTATTTTCATTGACTAAAGGTATCATGGGATAAATAGGAATTAATATTAAATGCTTATTATTAATTAACCAACTAATTAGTTAATATGTTTTATATTTAAATTTGTATATATATCACCAATAATAAAAACTAGGTAAAGTGTAAAACTATTTTGGAACTAAAACTAAGAAATTTAACCTACTAAAATGAAAAGAGGGAAGCTTTATTAACCTCTTATTTTCAATTTAAAAATAGAATCTAAGCGAACTAATAAGAATACAATATTAATAATGTTAATCAAATAAAAAGATATTGAGAACCAAAGGAAAAATATATCCATAGCAAAGTGAATAAAGGAGAAATTAAACAATCTCAAAGACGAGGGAGTAATTGGTAGAATCCTTTTTCTGTTTGGAAGTATGGTTCTAGAATTTTGGTTTTAACATTCAAGTACTAAGTCTCAAGTCATTAACAATATTGTATGGCTACTAAAAACACTTTATTCGTTCATTCATGTATTTCTTATTTGTTTCTTGCTCTAATTTAAGGATACTTAAAATAAGCAAGAATATCTACAAAGTAGCCCTTGTTCAAAACCAATAGTTATTTCATACATTTCAAAATTCAATAATTGAACTAAGCTGCAGAGAAACGCTAACTATGGGGCCTTGCTTATGTCGAAGAGTGTGCAACAAGAAATGTTAAAAATAGAAGATGCTAAAAATAGCACTGCTATAGATAGCCGGGCTATAAATAGCAGTTCAGCCATTGGAGGTCTTAGCAACAATGGGTGAAAAGTGAAAGTGCTAAAAATAGCATTTCGGGATCCCTTCTTATTTTAGTCAGTGCCTGGACTAAACATAGGAAGTGAAATTTGAATTTGATATCAACAACACTTTGAAAATTAATTAATTAATTCATCTTGAGTTAATTAGTTATGGAAAATCAAACTTGAAGTCTATGTGAGGACATGCAACAGTTTCTCCATTAATTGAGGAATTTAACATTCAGTTAAAGAGATAAGGATGAGTTGTAATCATTTGACTTAGTTTAACTTAGTCAAGTCCAGTTAGATTAATTTAACAGTTTGTTAAATTAATGAGAGTTTAGTTAGTTAATGCTTGCATGCATGTAACTACTGTAATTCAAATAACTGAGTATTCACTCATGGATAACTCATGCATGTCAGTTCATTCAGAGACCCATTTGAGATCAGATGGAGGGACAATGTACTGTCAGTTGCTAGGATACTCCTTGGTAAATATTCCTTGCATGCAGAAGGAATATTATTCCTTATGGATTTCACAGTTAGACCTGAGGTTACAGTGAGTGTGATGAGGCCAATTCACACATGTGATATCATTGGACCCCAATCAAAACTGCGCAAGGAAATAGGAGGCTTAGAGGGCTTGAGGAAGATATATTCTATGTTTATTGAGTCTGTGAGCAGTATTGTTTGAGTGCAGAGAGAGCAGGATGGTGCAAAGCCAAGATGTTGGCGAGCTATGGCATAGGAGACTAGGCCACTGGCATCATGGTGCCTTGAAGATCATGCAGCAAATTTCTACCGGTTTACCCAAGGGAAAACTGGAGCAAACAGATACATTTAAAGGATGCACCCTAGGTAAGTATGTGAAAGCTTCCTTTCAGGATCGGGATAGTAGAGCTTGAGCAATCCTGGAGTGAGTTCACTCAAATGTATGTGGACCATTCTCTACAGCCTCCATCGTTAAAAAAAGGTACTATGTTATTTTCATTCATGAATTTTCTCGTAGATGTTGGATCTACTTTATGCAAAAGAAGGATCAGACCTTCTTGAGGTTTTGTGAGTTTAAAGCCTTGGCAGAGAAAGAATCCGGGAAGAAAGTAAAAGCCTTGTGTAGCGACAATGGTGAAGAGTATGTTTCCTAGCAGTTTAAAGACTTATGTGTTGCATAAGGAATTAAACGGGAACAGACGACACCTCATAACCCACAACAAAATGGGGTGGTCGAAAGGAAGAGCAGATCTATTGTGGGAGCAGCTCAAGCGATGTTGCATAACCAAAGCCTACCGCTTTATCTGTAGGTTGAGGCATGCAATACAACAGTGTATCTTCAGAACATAAGTCCTCATCGTATTTTGGGGATGAAGACACCTATAGAGGATTTTTTAGGGAAGCAACCAGATGTGAGTCACTTTCGCATCTTTGGATCACCAGTTTTATGTCATGTGACCAAAGATGCTTGGAAGAAGCTAGACCCAACAGGTGAGTTGGGGATATTTGTGGGGTACACAATACACCCCACAACTATCATGTGTTTCTGCCTGCCAGTCAGAGGAACATAGTGCGCAGGGATCTAAAGTTTGATGAGAAGAGAGCCATGTGAGTGTCAATTGAGAGGGAGCTCAAGTTGCATGGCGATGAGGAACTTTTAGTTCCAAAGGATGAGGAGCCTCCTAATGATGTGGATTAGCCACATGCAGAGGATCCAATAGTGGAGACCACCACTCCTAGAGAGTCTTCCAGAGACAAGAAGAAACGCTTGCGGGAAGCTGACAAATTGATGCTATATGCGAGAGAGAATGTGAGGCAGTCATCCTCTCAGCGCAGACAGAGGAGATCTCCTGAGAGATACACTGGCTACATGGCCCTGGTTGGGGAGTGTGTAGCGACCAAACCTTCTTCTTTTCAGGAGGCAGTGCAACAACCAGTCTGGGTTGATGCAATGGTAGAAGAGTATGATTCTATCAACGAAACAGTGTGTGGGATGTTGTCCCTAGACCTGCAGACAATTCAGTGGTTAGTTCCCAATGGCTTTACAAGGTAAAGCAGGCAGTTGATGGTAGTGTTGAGAAACACAAGGCAAGGTTTGTTGCCCGAGGTTTTGTCACAGGTTGAGGGGATCAAGTACGATGAAACCTTTGCTCCCGTAGCAAGGTACTCATCTATCAGATCGATGCTAGCTCTATCAACGCAGATGGGTTGGAAGAACCATCAGATGGATGTGAAGACGACATTCCTCAATGGGAAGATTGAGGAAGAGGTATACATTGAGCATCCTGAAGGATTTGAGACCTTTAATCATGAGCTGCATGTTTGCCGATTCAAGTGAACACTGTATGGGCTGAAGAAAGCACCCTGTGCTTGGTATACCCATATCGACAATTATTTCACTGGGTTGGGCTTCACCAAGAGTGAAGCAGATGTGAACCTATACCACATCATGGTAGATGGTAAGCCCTTGATTATTATACTTTATGTCGATGATCTGATTTTGATGGGTGATGAGCAGTTGATATAGTTTTGCAAGGAGGACCTTGCAAGAGAGTTCGAGATGAAGGACATGGGCCTCATGCACTACTTTCTAGGCATGGAAGTGTGGCAGAAATATGGGGAAGTATTTGTGTCTCAAGGCAAGTATGCCAATGAGATACTCAGGCGATTTCACATGGAGAAGTGCAAGCCCATGTAGACTCCTCTAGTTGGGAACTTGAGGAAGGAGGATGTTACTTCAGTTGAGGTAGTAGCTACTACTGTTTATCAGTATCTAGTGGGTTCACTCATGTATCTAGTGAACACATGACCTGACTTATGCTTTGCGGTGAACCAGCTGAGTCAAGCTATGGTTCAACCTACCAATCTGTCTTGGAAGGCAGCGAAGCATGTGTTGAGATATCTCAGAGGCACTACACAGTACGGATTATGGTACAGATGGATAGAGGGAGTGAAGCTACAAGGCTTCACAGATGCGGATTGGGCAGGTAATCCATCAGACCGGAAGAGTACTTCTAGAGGAATCTTCAACCTTGGTTCAGCTGCAGTTTCTTGGTATAGCAGGAAACAGAGAATAGTCGCACTTAGCTCAACAGAGGCTGAATACATGGCTGTGAGTCAGGCAGCATGTGAGGCCATTTGGATGCGGAAGATTCTAGTGGGATTGTTTGGTCAGATGATGGATCCTACAATGATATACTGTGATAATCAGAGTTTCATAAAACTCTATGAGAATAGTGTTTCATGACAGGTCCAAGCATATAAATATCTGTTACCATCATCTATAGGACTGTATGGTCAAGAGGATCATGATATTGCAGTATGTTTCGACTGAGGAGCAAGATGCAGATATTTTGACTAAGACATTGTCAAAATACAAGTTCGAATTCCACAGAGACAAGATCTAGTTTGCTAATAATCCCTTTCTTGTTGAGAGGGAGTGTTGAAAAGTGTGCAACAAGAAATGCTAAAAATAGCATTGCTATAAATAGGCGGGCTATAAGAAGCAGTTCAACCATTGGAGGTCTTAGCAACAATGGGTGAAAAGTGAAAATGCTAAAAATAACTTTTCTAAGAATAGCATTTCGGGATCCCTTCTTATTTTAGTCAGCCCCTGGACTAAACATAGGAAGTAAAATTCGAATTTGATATCAACAACAATTTTAAAATTAATTAATTAATTCATCTTGAGTTAATTAGTTAAGGAAAATCAAACTTGAAGTCTATGTAGAATGCAATAGTTTCTCCATTAAGTGAGAATTTAACCTTCATTAAAGAGATAAGGATGAGTTGTAATATTGAGTTGTAATCAGTTGACTTAGTTTAACTTAGTCAAGTCCAGTTAGATTAATTTAATAGTTTGTTAAATTAATGAAAATTCAGTTAGTTAATGTGTGCATGCATGTAACTACTGTAATTCAGATAACTGAATATTTACTCATGGATAACTCATGCATGTCAATTCAGTCAGAGACCCAGTTGAGATCAGATGGAGGGACAGCGTACTATCAGTTGCTAGGATATTCCTTGCATGCAGAAGGAATATTATTCCTTATGGATTGTGTAGTTAGACTTGAGGTTACAATGAGTGTGATGAGGCCAATTCACACATATGATATCATTGGACCCCAATCAAACTGCACAAGGAAATAGGAAGCTTGGAGGGCTTGAGGAAGATATATTCTATGTCTATTGAGTCTGTGAGCAATATTTTTTGAGCGCACAGAGAGCATGATAGCTTGAGAGCTAATTCTTTTTGTAGCTTGAACAAGATTTCCACTTGTATGATAATATAGAGTTGGGGTTTCAGTCTGGTGCTTTCCCTAGTGATATATCTTTTGTGTTATGGTTGATTACTTCTCATTCTCAATTATATCTATTCATGCTTGATGTTGCTCATGTTCGATTAAGCTTTCGCTAAATTTTTTGTAGAAGTAGATCAAGTGTTTTGCCTTAGTACATTGCATTACCAAGTGATCTACAGTGGAAATTTCTAAAATTTACCTATCAAATATGTTTTATGTATTATGAATTATACACTAGAAACGTTTAAATACTTAGCTAAATTCAAACTAGCATTAATTCGAGTTGAGATATAATATGAAGGTTGTCATCCTATGTTTTCGAATGTATTAACTTTGATTCCTGTAATAAGATGTTGAATTAGATTTTCCTATAAAAATAAAGTAATAACTTTTCTTCTTATTATTATCATTTGCTACAAATAGTTTGCACGAATCAGTGACTCATATATTTTATATTATGATACTTATAAGAATCATATGTATGTAGATGGTTCTTTTGTTGAATTTGTAATCCAAACCATTGCACAAAGATGTGGTTTCTTGCAATATTTTTAAAAGAATCTACATAACATTACTTTATAACATAAATTCATGACATGACTTTATCTTATCCTCGTGATGAAAATCATTCTTATACATCATCTTAAGTTTAAATCTTCTATGTTTTGGCCCTTCATCATCTTAAGTTTAAATATTCTTTGTCTTGGGTTGTGTGTGTAGAAAAAATATAATATTCTTTATATATATTTATATATATATATTATTTATTACAATATTCTTTAATTATTTAATTTACAAAAAATAATATAAAAACCTATAGAAATTTAATATATTTTTAAAAATCAACAATAGTTATGGAAAAATGTTTATGGAAAACTATTTGTATACTCCATGCTATATGGGGGACTAATAAGACATTATTATTGTAGTTGGGTGGGACTTTATTCTCCATGAAAATGAAAAATAACAAATAACATAATACCTCAATATACCAATTATTAGAACTTAATTTAATCTAGCCATATTTAAACTAAGTGGCAGGGACTAGCTACTATGTGGCAATTGTTTATTTATATCTTAATTCATATTTTATAGAATGATAAAAAATATACAATGAATTGAAATTAATATAAGTTGAATGATATAGATATCCTTATAATCCAGGCATGGAGTAATAAAGAAAATTGTTTTGAAATCAAATTCTCATTTTATACTTGAAGTGTTTCTACTTAATCTAGTGTCATACATTTCAATGTAGAGAGGAACCATTGTGTGCTTTGAAGAATGTTAAATAAATTTATATAGAATTATATGCTAAAGAGATCATAATGATTGACTTATCCTTGAAATATGTTTTAACATGCCACAATCAAATGTATATTGTCTTCCAATTATTCTCTTTTGAGACATAATCTTCAAAGTTGTTAAACATTTCCTATGTCAAATATGATATACATATATATTATATATATATATATATAAACACACACACACACACACACACACACACACATATATATATATAAACACAAACTATATAAATTAATTTAATCTTATAAATTTTCATTTTTATTTTATAAATTTAAAGTTTCCAATTAAACATGCAATTTGTCGTTATTTTCTTTTAATTCTTTAACATTGTTGTTAAACGCCTAATTTGTTAAAGTTGTGATAAAAAATATGAAACATCAATAGAAATCCAAAATATTTTGGAATATCAATCCAACAATTATAAACATTGTACTTATATGTATCATTTTAATGAAATGCAACTCATGGTTATATTTAGTGTTAGTCTTGTCCAACAATGGTACAAGACCTGCATATTTATGGCCCTAGTTAGAGAATTTAGTAGGGAAACTATTTTAACCAATTCTCGTTATCCTTAATAATTACTTCTGAACTCTAGTTATCTTCTTATTGTTCTTTATTAGATATTTCCATCAAAGGATTATCAACAGTAGGAACAATAAAGAGAATAGACACAAGAAGTAGGCTACAAACCAGGGAAAAACCCCTCCAAGGGGGAAACCCTGAAAGAATATCTTCTCTTCTTATAGAATTTCATCAAATGAGAAAACCAAGACCCAAAATTCTAGACGAAGACCTCCTCCAAGCACCAAGTCAGTCCTCCATGAGTCTCTTTTAGGTAAGTCAAATATCAACCAAATCAACAAGAGTCAATCCTCCTTCAACCTACTTCAAATCTCAGCTTTGGTCCCTAACTTACATATGAAATATCAACTTTAAATTCTCTTCCCTACAATAGCTACATAAACCCTAATTATGTGTGAGAGAATAAGGCTCAAAATTGCATATTTCTTCTTCTTTTTTATTTCTTCTTTCTTCCTTAACCTTCGTTATTTCTTCCTTCTTACTCCTTGCTTCAGATTGAACTTGTCTCTTGTGCAATTCGAATGTGTGTCAAATGAGGTAAAAATTGTTCTATATATACACATTTATGTAGGTCAAATAACCTCTTCTAGGCCGACTTGTGCTTGGAGGTCTTTTCACTTTCTCGATATAAACATAATACCTTTTACATGTTACAACTTTTCCTGAAAGGGTCTTATACAAATGATATTGACTCTCTTGACTCGTGACAAATATTCTTATGCCATTACAAACCCTAGAAGCATGAAGAACATGCCTAACCTAGATGACCAATGAAATGGAACTCATGATTGAAACTAATATTTTTCTTTCTTCCTTTTCTTGTAACAAAAGATATACATAATGACATGAGTACAATGACAATTATGAAGACTGAAACTAGTTACATTTTCCAACACTCACTCTTAACTAGGAAGGTATTCATAATTGTACAATTGGTACAAGGATATTCTCAAACTGAATAATTCTCATAAGAAATTTGGATTGATAAGCCATATTTATGCATCATTATCATAACCAGCATTGTCAACACAATAAGGCCTTAAATTGACAAACTCTATTTATATTGGAGCATAATGTTAGGAGGCTTTATGTGAGACACCACAATACTTATACAATGTACATACCTCATCCATATGTTCACTAGGTATGTCCTTGTAGGACTATTCTTATCCTGGATTCCCAAACCTCAAATAATAGCGATTCTCCTCGACCATTCCGGTCTTGGATACCTATCCACTCCTTAAAGAGGGTCGGTCAAAAAGATTACTTCCTATCTTGGATTTATATCCTCAAGGAGTATTAATATTATATTCTTATCCAATATTCCATTCTCTTTCTATTGATGGTGTTGGATACCACCAACATATAGGGTGTTTAGCCGATGTGAAGTCCCAATTAAACCTCACAACATTTGGAGTAGGAGCCTGTTACACAATTTTTTGTCACACATCTCGTACTTCCTTGTGACATACCTCAAAGTACCTGAAACATGACCATAATGCAGTGTACTAGTTCATATATGCATTTCAAATCCTTCCTAAGCCATTGATTGGAAAATTCCTCGAGCTTCCCCTGAAGGAAATAGCTCTTAAACCCTAATTTGAGAATCATCACTCTTATGATACTCAAGCCTACAATGTTCACTTGTTGCACTATGCCAGACCTGCGATGACATCACTATGTTTACTTGTATACCCATAATGATCCCAAAAAGGAAATTTTCCCAAAGAGGATGAGAAGCTTCATGATCTAGAAGCTTCTAGAGCAATGATCTGGAGGTTGTTCGACATAGATGAGGTCGAATTCTCCCAACTTCGCCTCTTGGTCTTATCCCTATGAGCTACCTCCTTGAGATGAGGGCCTACTCCTATCTTTGGAGAGATCCTAACTCCCTTTCCCAGCTTATATATTCATCCTCTCCCATTCCCAAATAGTTGGTTGTTGGTTAGAGGTTGGTTGTTTGCTGGTTAGAGGCTGGTTAGTTGTTGGTTGGTTGTTGGTGAGTTTCTAGTTAGAGGCTAGTTGGTCTATGTCTATTTGCACCCTTATGCTAAGATTGTGCATATATGCTACTCATTTGGATTGGGGAAGGAGTGCTTGGAGAGATTAGCTTGGACTTGGATATCCATTTCAAGGAGAGCCTATCAACATCAAGGCTTGGTTATATGCTTCCCCTTATTTTCTATTAATATACAACTGCTGGTTCATTTTCCCTAAATGTGTATGCTCATGTATCATTTAGCTTAACATTCCTTGATCAGTTAAGTAGGTTACTTTTGAATATACTATTTGTATTCGCATGCCTTTTTGTGTCTTGATATCTTTTGCAAGTGCATAAACACTGTGAGCAGTAGGAACGAGCTCGTGTCGCAAATGACTCAAGGTCTTCAACAAAGGAGATCGAGATAACATCAGAACGAGGTAGCCCATCTTCTTCATCTCTCTTTTCAATTGTAACTTAGGAAAGTGTCTCGTAGATTGTCACTTCGGTTGCTTGATCCAGGTGGATATTGGTGGCCACCTGCCAAGTCCATCTGGACCCCCATCATTGTTTCTCTCAGCATTTTCAGTTTCCTTAATTGTAGCACAATTTACTATTTTTAGCAGTTTTTTCGGGTCCTGAACTTCCGGAGC
>APFE030289074.1:0-13608 GCA_000404065.3 Pinus taeda | reverse complement strand
AATACAAATAAAAATAATAAATTATATAAAAAAATCTAAAAATTTACATGGATAGAAAGTAAAATCAAATGATAATATGTATGATAATGGATATGTAAGATTTATAGATTGTTTCTCTAATTGTAATTAGAGAATATGAAAAATGTAAACAAAATTATTGTTTGCGTTGATTAGGGATTCTTTTCTTGAAAAAAATCAAATAATTTTTTAATAAGAATTTTGAATTTGAATATGAGTTAATTTAAGATTTCTACCAAGTGTTTAAAGAAACCTTATAATGAAAGTTAAATCCACTTAACATTTAATTTAAACTATTAGTGAAGATTTTTTTGCTAAAAATTCATGTTTGAAAGTTGAGAAATTCATGTTTGAAAGTTGAGAAATCTAAAATTTTAATTGTAATTAAGAATTTAATTAGTTTTAATATATTTTAAAGTTTAAATAATGAATAACACATATATCCATTATGTAATTGAAGATCACTTTCACATTTGCATTTTATTGGTCTGACCAACTTTATGTAACATTAATGGTTATAGTGATTAATTTCTATGAAAGGATAATTTAATGAAATATGTCTCTGTAGCTTAGTGAAATTAGTTGGGGGATTATGTTAAGAAGATAGTGTATTATTCAGAATACTACAATAGTCAAATATGTGATAGCACCTCAACATATATATTTATCTATTATGTTAGCCATTACTACAATGCATATGAAGAAACAATCAAACATCACTCAACATTCCTTGAAGGATTCCCTTAAGTTTCATCAAACAACTACTTTCAATTTGAAACATATGTGAACACATGTCTATTTTATGCCTTCCCAATTGGTCATCTAGAAGATGTGCTTGCACAAAGATGGTACCCAATTTTGGTGCAATTGGAGTGCATGAGTGAACTTTTTCAAGGATGCATACATGTACTTGGAAATGCGAGCACATTTGTTTTCATTTAGGTTTGGCCTTTGCTGAACCTCCACGTCAAGCTTTTTTCATACATAAATCAAACTGCCTATAACACTTGCATATGGAAAATATGCCATGTTCTTTCTTTGTTCTTATGTCTTTGGATGTTGTACAACAATTGGTTTTTCCCCAACTAAAATTGGTACCTTCACTAGTTTATAATCTTGATGTTGGAATGCTTAAGAATTGTGTCAATATAGTTCCTTTGATTTATCTAGAGTATCCTAATTGTGTGGTCTCCCTTGAAATCCATTCCAAGAATGAAATGTATAGCATCGAGATCCTTCACGTCGAGTTTGGAGCATGGTTGCATTCACCTCCTTGATTACACCTATGTTGTTTCCAATTAGCAACATGTCATCGACATACAATACTACATATATGAAACACTTGCCTTTCAACCTGAGACATACATAATGATTAGCTTAGCTTCTCACAAATATAAATCCCTAGATGTACATGTCAAACTTCCGGTATCACATGTTGGGTGATTTCTTTATACCATAATGGGACTTCTTCTGGTTACAAACTGACATCTCCTTGCCATTTACTATAATCCATTAGGTTGTTCCATGTAGATTTACTCTTCCAAATCACCATGCAGAAATGTTGTCTTTACATCCATTTTTTCTATTTATAAATCAAATGGTGCAACCAAAGACATTAATACTTTGATGGAATTTAATTTTGTAATAGGGGAAAATATCTCACCAAAATTCCCTTCACTTGGGAATGACCATTTGCCACCAATCAAGGCTTGTACTTATCAACTTGACCGATTACATCCAATTTTTTCTTGAACACCCACTTTCAACCAACAAAATTCCTTCCATCATGTAATTTTACCAAATTTGATGTCTCATTCTTGTGCAAAGAATCCATTTCTTCCCTCATGGATGTCGACAAGAGTTTATCCTTTGTCGAGTCAACTTCATCCTCGTTTGACCTAGGTTCACTGTCGATGGCATATGGTACAAAACAGACCAGAATTCAAGTGTGATATACATTTTAGGTTCTTTCCTTACTCAAAAAAACCATCCCCTCCTACTCATCCTCCGGGCGTATAGGTGATGCTAAGTATTCCGTGGCAAGCTTTGTTCGCCCTATTCATCACTCCAAAAATAGAAAGTCAATCCGGCAACAACCCGGCTTCACCCAAACAACAGTGGCAATCCACCCCCGAATCACTGTAGGTCAATCTAGTCCCCAACGGGTGGATTTCATAAACAGTTGAATAAGAAATATTCATACGTGTTGATGTCATCTAGCTATAAATAAGGAAATTAAATAACAAAGTGCCTCTCTAGTTGAGAAGATTGTTGACGTGGTATTCCCAACTTTAGTAGAGGAGAATGAGAATCCATAAGAAATACCTAGGGACTCTCCTTCATATATGTTTAGGTTGATAATATTTGTTTATCTTAACTAGAAAAAATATCATTCTCATGTTAATTATAGGTATAGATTATACAGTAACTTTACATTAGAATGTTTTTGCTATATTATTTCATTACCATATCAATATAGTAATATGGACAAAAACTTTATGCTTGTGGTATGTTATTGTTGTGGTTTTCCTAATGATTGGCCAATAGTCACAAGAATGTACCTTTTTTAATAGTTAATATGAAATTGTTGCTTATATTACACAGAGAACTAACATAAAGAACAAAAACTAAATTATTAAAATAAGATCACCTAATTCATAGTGAAACCCGGTATTGGAGATTTCAAATCATAAAAAGACTAGGTTTAATAGAATTTATAGTATTTGTGATATTAAAAAGGCTGAAAATGAATAAATTTAGTTAAATCCATGTTAAATGTCAATTTCAAAATATTGATGATGCCTTGTTGATCTTTTTTCTCCTCTCTCTGGTTTTGCTTCCTTACTTTTTATATTTGTAATTTATATTACTTTAACTTATATTATGCCAAATAATAAATATAACATCCACTCAAAATGTTAAATAATTTGAAAGCATTTTACATAATTTATATCTCAAAACAGATAGCACAACTTATTTTTTCAGTAACCAAATTACAATTAATAATTTTTAAAATTTGAAAATTTAATATTCATCATAAATACTCATACATAGAAATATGATTATTTTAATTATGAATTATAAGCAAATTAATATGGATGGACATTTCTAAGTTTTAGCGAAAAACGAAAATGATATTCATCCATTAAAGTCGGCCAATAATTCACTCACGGTGAACTACTTAATGTATTAATAGAAAGAATTATAACTCAATATAAGCAACCAAGAGACAAAAGCGTGTTAATAGAAAGAATTGTATCTCAAAATACGCATGCAAGAGACAAAAGGGGATTTCTGAGGTAACACTCAATTTCTAAGCAACATTCATTTACCGAATCTCTCATCATTGCCAATAATGGAAGATTTTATGAATATTCCTACTGATGTCCAACGGCAAGTGTTGTTGCGCGCTCCTTACATATCACACGATGAGTTGAAGGATGTGTGCAGAAGCTGGAAGGACATGATGTGTAGTCCCCGGTTCTATGAGGACAGAAAGACCTATGGCACGAGTCAACATTTGATATGTCTTATTCAAGACATTCCCAGTCTCTTTTTTTATGGAATAACAGTATACGACCCTGTGGAGAAGACCTTGGAAAGGACAACCCCTATTCCTTACGATCCACCTCCATTTCTAACTTATTGGAGGTTCTTTTCTCTGAATGGAAAGCTTGTCCTGTTTGGAGAAAGTTTTAATGAAATTGAGAATTCGTCGAGGGGCTTGAAGATTGTTGTCTTCATCTATGATTTTGTGTCCAAAGAATGGCGTCGCAGAGCCGACATGTCCACCGGTCGAATCTTTTTCGCTTGTGCAGTTTCTTCTTCGAAAGGACTTATCTACGTGGCTGGTGGCCAAGATGAGCACGGGAACTCTCTGGCGACTGCGGAAGCATACGATGTGGAAGAAGACAGATGGGAAGTGTTGCCTCCCATGACCCAAGACCACACCAGTGCTGTGGGTGTTTACCTTGAGGGGAAATTCATTGTAATCACTGCAATATTTGACGGTGGAGTGTTTGAAGGTAGCACGGAAGCTTTTGATGAGGAGACCGGCAGTTGGAATACGCTGGAAAACATGTGGATCTTTCCGACGAATATTACGGTGGAGTGCTATTTTGTGTGTACACGTAGGACACTGTACTTGATCCTGTCAAAAGAAGTGATGGAGTATGATGCACGAAAAACGTTTGGACGCCTGTAACCTCTGTTCCGGGGGTTATAACCTTAGTTTTCTGTGCTGCAGCGTGGCGGGACCGGATTTTTGTGAATGGTCTTACAGAGGAAGGAAATCCGATCTCCTATTTCTTTCAGCCGTCAACTGGGAAGTGGAGTGAAGTTGAACACCAAGAGTTTGCTCCTTATTCACCTGCATACGCTGTAACGTCCTTGGAGATCTGAGTACTCATACGCTGTTTTATATTTAGCATCATAAATAGCTTTTACTTGTTTTGCTTAAATTATGAATTGTCGTTGCTTTCCATTTTGAAATGGAAACATTATGAGTTGGTGGTGGAAATTGCATTTTCTGCTATTTATTCTCTGTTGGCATTCTCACTTGTGTGGAATTAGATATATTAAATCAGACATTTACACTGTATAATTTTTTTTGAATATGTATATCTTAGTTATTTTCTATGCGTTATTGAAGTTAATAATTATTTTATGAGATCATTTTCCACTCCTTCAATGTTGTAAAGTCCCTTAAAAGTTCACTTGGATTTAAAATTTAGATATATTAAATCAGAGATTTACACTGCATAAATTTTCTTGAATATTTATATCCTAGTTATTTTCCATGTGGTATTTAGGTTAATAATTACTTTATGATGAGATCATTTTCCACTGGTTCAATGTTGTAAAGTCCGTTAAGCAATGTTGTAATTTCTATCTATAAAAGATTTCACAATCCTGTTTTGTAATTATATAATTTTAGTCATAATTCTCCAGTTCTTAAATAGAGATATAAAAATACTCCACATAATTTTATCTGAAATTTTTTCTCAAATATAATTATTTATAAATAATAAATTAACTATTATTAATAGTATTAGTTAGCCTTACTAGATATTTAATATTAAACTAATAAGGCCGCATCCTATGTAATTATCTTGGTGGTCTTTATGTTAAGACTTTGGTCTTATACTAAATAGTTATAATTAGTGTAATTATTAATAATAAATATATAAAATTATTCTATGTCCGACTGTTCTGGATTGATAATCATTTTCAGTAGGGTTTTGTGTCCCCTGACTAAAATTCCTGAAATAATTTTGTAAAGAACATTCCATAGGAAAATTGTTCAAAAACCCTTCAGATCCAACGCAAATCCTTTCTTAGGGATAAGTGTGAGAAATGTTGCATCCAGACCCAACCATATTCTTTGGGAACGACGAGTATCCTATACCAACTTATGGATTTCAGTGCCTTCGAAGTGCTAGCCCACTTTGAAGAATTCATAGGTGAATCCATCCAAGCTTGGGGCTTTCTTTAAGGGGAATGCACAAACGACCTCTTCAACCTCCACGTAGGAGATCTCCCACATGAGATCCTCATTTTGATCATCCTAGATTAACTGGGGAATGCATTGCTTGATTCTCAAGATGGACTCACACTCATATTCTTAGAGCTCCATGAAAAGGGTATAGAAATAGGTGATCAACTCCTTAGAAATATCCTCATGTTGAAAAAGCCATTGACCGTCCGATCCATTGAGGGAGAAAATCCTATGAAACTGTCTATTTTTTAACATAGTCCTATGAAATAATTTCATGTTACGCTCACCTTCTTTGACCCGTTGAACTCTTGATTTGTTCCTCCAAAGAATTTATTCTTGTTTTCTTCATTTCTCCAGGTCATTGAGTACCTCACCCTCCTGAACAATGAGGGTTTTAGTCCTACCTTCTAAAATTATCTGCTACTAGATTGACCACATTTATTCCTCCAACTTTCACTTTTCATAATGAATTTTACTAAAATATGACCGAGTCCATTTTTTAATCCTTCCTCTTAGTGCCTTCAACTTCAACTAGAAAGTCTCCATTTGATTGCACCCAAACACACTAATATCCTTCCACCATTCTTCTAACTTAGAAATGAAATTTGTTTTTTCAAGCCATAAAGATTTGAAACGAAAAGGTCGGTGCCTCGGTGGTTCCTCAGTGCCATCCTCAGGTCAATTTCCAAGAAAATGGGCCAATGATCTTATCCCATTGAGGGGAGGATATAAAAATACCTATTATATATAAAAATACTCCATATAATTTTATCTGAAAAATCTCTCAAATATAATTATTTTTAAAAGTAAATTAACTATTATTAATAGTATTAGTTAGCCTTATTAGATATTTAATATTAAACTAATAAGGCCGCATCCTTGCACAGGAAAATTGTTCAAAACCCATTTAGATCCAGTGCAGATCCTTTCATAGGGATAAGCGTGAGAAATGTTGCATTCAGGCTCGACCATATTCTTTGGGAATGACGAGTATCCTATGCCAACTTATGGATTTCAGTACCTTCAAAGTGCTAGCCCACTTTGAAGAATTCATAGGTGAATCCATCTAGGCTTGGAGCTTTGTTTAAGGGGAATGCATAAACGGCCTCTTCAACCTCCACATAGGAGATCTCCCACATGACATCCTCATTTTGATCTTCCTAGATTAATTGGGGAATACATTTCTTGATTCTCGAGTTGGACTCACTCTCATCCTCTTAGGGCTCTATGAACAAAGTCTAGAAATAGGTGATCAACTCCTCAGAAGTATCCTCATGTTGAAAAGGTCACCGACCGTTCGATCCATTGAGGGAGAAAATCCTATGAAATTGTTTATGTTTTAACATAGTCCTATGAAATAATTTCATGTTACGCTCACCTTCTTTGACCCATTGAACTCTTGATTTGTTCCTCCAAAGAATTTATTCTTGTTTTCTTCATTTCTCCAGGTCATTGAGGAACTCACCCTCCTGAACAACGAGGGTTTCAGTCCTACCTTCTAAAATTATCCACTACTAGATTGACCACATTTCTTCCTCCAGGTTTCACTTTTCATAATGAATTTTACTGAAATATGACGGACTCGATTCATTAATCCTTCCTTTTAGTGCCTTCAACTTCAACTAGAAAGTCTCCATTTGATTGCTCCCAAACACACTAATACGCTTCCACCAGTCTTCTAGCTTAGAAATGAAATTTGGTTTTTCAAGCCATAAAAATTTGAAACGAAAAGGTTGGTTCCTCGCTGGTTCCTTAGTGCCATCCTCAGGTCAATTTCTAAGAAAATGGGCCAATGATCTGATCCCATGTAGGGGAGGATAAAAACTTAAAGAAACAATTCCTGTTGTAGGGTTTTATTTGAAATAAAGAATGATCCAAACGAGAGGCGCTCTAGTGCTTACTTCCCTGTCGATTATTCCATATGAAAGAACCATTAATAAAATCAATGTCTTCTACTCCAAGATCTTGAATAGTATACTGAAAGGAAATGGAGATCAGATTCATCCACTTGACTCCTCCTTTCTTCTCACCCAAATCCTTGATCAAATTGAGGTCCCCTACCAGAATCCAATTGTTTTTTCCCAAAATCTCCTTCAGTTGTCGAAACTACTAAGAAAGGTGGCCTTTGTCCCTGATAGAGTAGGACCATAAACCCCTGTTAATCAAACCTTTTCCACAGAACCAATACATTCAAATTGACTTGAAAGGGTATTTGGGTAGGAAATCTAGTTACCAAAAGAGATATATTTGGAGTCCCAAAGGATTCCCAAGCCCCCTACATTACCCCTTGGATCCAGTGCTTTTGATTTCACTAAGTTTATCCTGTGTTACCTTAGTTTCCCACATGACTAAGATGTCTGGTTTATCCTATTGAATTTGTTCCTTTAATTACGTCAAATTACCCTTTGAGTTGAGGCCTCTTATGTTCCACGAGACCACCTTCATTGAGGAGGGGTGGTTTGAGAGTGCTGGCAGTATTCCGTGAGGACAATTGCTTGTCATCAGTTAACTAGGATAAACCCTGTTACTTTGATCACTTCACTGTTGGGTCCTCTACCTTTCTTCCTGGATCTCGAGTTGGATTAACCTTGCCTGGTGGGTAGTTTTTCTTCTCATATAGCCAAATCCATTTGGGAAGGGGATTATGTAGAGGCTTGACGTTGTTCCCAATCTTTATAGATCATATGGAATTGATCTATCAAATATTGATGTATTTCTGCCCATCCATCTTTTGCCTAGTTTCATAGGAAAGCTACCATAAAACTTTCATTGGAGTTGAGTTGATCCATTTTGTCCTCATTCTCAAGGTTTTTTTGGACTTGGGAAAGAAATTGCTTGATTTCCTTGCATGTGGATAGCTCTTCTGGTGTTTTTCATTTTCTTGGTTGTTTGTTTTTAGGATTTCAAGACCCACCTCCATCTCTTGCGTTGCTTGAGATGGAGACATAGCTACAGGTGCTTTTGGTTGATCTTTTCACCTAGATTGATGAGGAGAGAAAAGCAGTTCCCACAAGGAGAGCTTGGGGCTATCAGAGTAGGGGGCAGTGGAGCCTGACAAGGGGGACCTTTGATGGTTGGAGGGTGTTGCCAATTCTAAGAAGCCATCAAAGGAGGGATCAACCGGAGTAGTTGTCTCTTACGACCGTTGAGGGAAGTTGCAAAACAAGTATCCATATTTCTGACAAATTTTACTGTCATAGTCCAGTGGTTGAGACAAGAATTCATCCTTATACTCAATTTGCATTGAATCTAGGAGGGGTTGTGAGATGTTCACGTAAACAGAAATCCTGGCATAGGAAGAGAACCGTCAACATCTAGTGATCTTTGAGACTTGAACAAAGTTTCATATGGAATTGCAAATCAATTCTAGGATGTCCATCTCCCAAAAATCCTCTAGTAGAGAGTAAATTTAGATCTAGATGGGTATAGCTAAGAATTGTTCCTTCTCTAGATTGTAGCAGGGTTCCTAGTGCCTAATGAATAACCCTGTGTTGTTCATGAAATAGGACCCGTTATCCAAAATTTTCTTGCGGACTTCTAGATACTCAAAGATCACTGTGAAGAAGCCTTTTACTTGGAGGTGTAGGTCACATTGAACTTTTTGCTGCCATTCGAGCTGGATCCAGTGGAAAATATCTAATTCTTTGGGCCAAATTCTCGTAAATTTATAGATTATTACATGATCTTTCATAAATTTCCGAGATTTTTCCAAGTCGTGATTAGGGATCATAACTCACAGGTTTTTTGTTGGATTTGTCTTGGGTGTGGAGCCTTATAATCTTGTTTATTCATAGGTATCACCATGTTGGACCCCAGTTCCTAACGAGGCAACAACATCACTCATTTAATCGTCGTCATAGAGGAAACACCCCCGAAGCTAAAAATAGATGAAAAATTACCTTTCAAAATATTGTAATTTAGTCTGAGCCATTCATTAGTAGGGTGTTATGACAGTAGAAGTTATGTTTACTTTAGTGTTTTTTCCGCTAGAAGGAAATCCCTCGATTTATATGAGGAATCGTATTGTGACTATGTCTATATACATTATGGGCGAGAAAGAGAGAGGAAATTGTGTGAGAGTGAAGAGGAAATTACAGAGGACTTGCTGAAGGTTTTATCTCTTCATTTTTCTAGATAATATAAAGGAAGGACTGGTTGTTTCTCCTTGGACGTAGCCCAAATTGGGTGAACCATGTATATCTGTGTCTCTCTTGTTTTATGTGTTTTCTATGTTTGTGTTCCTGCAATATTTTATGTGTTCCATTGCTCTGTAATATATAATTTTCTAATAAATGGTATCAGAGTTGAAGGTCTATTTAGCTAATAAAATAAAAAAAGAGAAGGGTTCGAATGGGAGCAATCGCGAAAAAATAAATAAGCTGACGAGTATGAAAAAATAAATAAGCTGACGAGTATGACAGACGCAGAATGAGATATTCTTGACACAAAGCCACTTGAAACAATATGGTTGTGCCTGGTGGCATCAGTAGAATTTGATACTTCAAAGGAAATGATAACAAAGGGCTTAATGACGGAATTGGGCAATGAAAAACCCTCAGCCTCAGACAAGGTATTTATTAGGAAGAGTTTATTTAACAAAAGCTAGATCTGTTATTGATCATTTAAATGAATTTAATACAGTTACTAGTCAATTAATTTATGTAGGGGTAAATTTTGATGATGAAGTTAGGGTTCTATTATTTCTATGCTCATTGTGAGAAAGTTGAAATGGTTTATTTATGGCCATTACTAACTCTGTCTCTAAATCTAGTAATTTAAAGTTTAATGATGTTGTCAGTGTCATCCTTAGCGAGGAAATGCAATGAAAAAGATATGATGAGACATTAGGTAATTCTTTCACTGCACAGACTAGGGGAAGAGAAATGGAAAGAGGAAAGAGCACATCATATCTCAGTAAGTCAAGGAAAGGAATATCCAAGTTGATAGCGGGGATAGTGTGCTGGAAATGCGGGAATAAAGGAAACCTGAAGAAATATTGTAAGTCTCAGAAGGGAAAAAGAGAAGACACACAACAAGAAAAAAATAATGAAGTGAATGTGACAGGTGATGTGTTGCAAGATGCTTTGATTCTTTCACTGGAAAATATTATTGACGCATGGGTGGCAGATTCAAGGGCCTTATTCCATGCCACAACTTATAGGAAACATTTTCATGATTATGTTCTAGGAGATTTTGGACAGGTTCGTCTAGGTGATGATAAACTGTGTGAAATCATTGGAATGGGTAAGGTTTTTATAAAATAATAGAATGGAAACCAATGACTATTAAAGGAGGTAAGACAGTTCCAGATCTAAAGAAAAACTACTTTCATTAAGGGAGTTAGGTGGTGAAGGTCGTGTGACTACTTTTACAAATAAACTCTGGAATGTCACTAAAGGAGCCTTGTTAATAAAAAAAAAAGAGAAAAGGTTGGTACATTATATTTATGTAATGCTATTTCTAATTTTGTTAATGTTTTAACCTCCATATGAGCAAATACAACATTATGGCATCATAGGCTCAGGCACATGAGTGAGAATGGGATATAATTTTTTCACTCGAGAAATTTGTTGCTAGGTTTGAAGCATGTCGATTTGGATTTCTATGAGAATTGTGTTTATGGAAAATAGAAGAGAGTCAGATTTCTGAGAGTTGGGAAATAAAAGAAAAGTGAAAAATTAGAGCTTGTGCTTACATATCTATGGGGACCTTTTCAAGTATCATCTCTCTATGGATCTCACTATTATGTTACTTTTACTGATGATGCAACTAGGAAAACTTGGATTTATTATATTTAGAACAAATGTGATGTATTTGATACTTTCAAGAAATGGAAAGCTTTGGCTAAGAATGAGACATGAAAGAATTTAAAGTGTTTCATATAAGATAATGGAGGATAACGTTGCAGCAAAGATTTTGATAAGTAATGTTCAAAGCATGGAATTTGCAGAGAGAATATAGTTCCAAGAACACCATAGGAAAATGGTGTGTTAGAAAGGATGAATAGGACAATGATGGAGTGTACAAGGTGCATGAGATTACATGTAGGATTTCCTTTACAGTTTTGGGAAGATGTTATAGATAGTGTTGTCTATATAATAAACAAAGGGCCTTCAAGTTTGGATGGTGGTATTTTAGAAGAGGCATGGATAGATAAAAATGAAAACTACTAATTTTTAGAGACTTTCGGTTGTGAAGCCTATGTCCACATTAATAAAGAGAATAGAATAAATCTTAAGGAAAAATCAAAGAAATGTACCTTTATTGGATATGGTGTTAAAAATTTTGTTTATCGCTTATATGATTATGAAAAACACAAATCATTAGGAGAAGAGATATCATATTCAATGGAAATGTCTTGTATAAGGATATTATGTAGGAAAATAAACAGGAAAAAGAAAATGGAGAACACACAATGCTTGATGAGATCACTAAAAAGATAAAGGTGCCTAAAAATCATAATGATCAATATCCACAAGAACAAAAACTATCACAACAACAATAGGCACCTCAAAGACTTGAAAGTGGTATCAGAAGATCTACTAGGATAAGCAGATCCCCTGAATGCTACTCTCCTTCATTATATTATGTATTGTTGACTGATTCTGTTGAACCAAAATCTTATGAAGTAATGCAGGTAGAAACGAGGAAGAATTGGGATCTATCCATGAAAGAAGATATGGACACATTGGTACATAACAAGACTTGGGACTTAGTTAGCTTACTTGCAGGTAAAAAAATATTGTAGAATAAATGGGTTTATAGGTTGAAGGAAGAATATGGAGGTAGAAAAAAGTATAAAGCTAGAATTGTGGTGAAGGGGTGGGCACAAAAGAAAGTTATAGACTTTAATGAAATATTTTCTCCTATTTGTTAAAATGACTTCAATAAAAACTAGTTTAAGTCTAGTAGCAAGAGGAGATTTGCATCTTGAGTAATTAGATGTAAGGATAACTTTTCTCCATTGGGGATTTGGAGAAAGAGATCTATATGCATAAGCCATAAGGGTATTAGGTCAAAGGGAAGTAGAAATGAGTATGTAGGTTGAAGAAGAGTTTGTATGACCTAAAACAGACTCCAAGGTAGTGGTATCTAAAATTTGACAGGATTATGCATGAACAAGGTTATACTGGATGTCACTCTAATCGTTGTGTTTATCTCAAAAGGAAAAGTTATGACAACCATATTATATTATTATTGTATGTAGATGACATGCTTGTTGCAGGGTCTAACAAGCAAGAAATAAAGCTCAAAGGAAAATTGGAAAATTCATTTGCAATGAAGGAATTGGGTTTTGCGAAACAAATCCTTGGTATGAGATTAACTAGAGATGGGAAAAATCACAAATTAACATTGTCTCAAAGTGAGAACATACAAAAGGTGTTGGAAAGGTTTACTATGAAGAATACAAAACTAGTTATTACACCTTTGGCTAGCCATTTCAAATCAAGGAAGGAGATGTGTCCCAAGACTCAAGAAGAGATGTAATATATGTCTAAAGTTCCATATGCATCAACTGTTGGAAGCTTAATGTATGCAATGTTTGACACAAGGCATGATATTACACATGCAATTGGAGTTGTAAGTAGGTAAATAAAAAATCTTGGGAAAAGACATTTGATGGCAGTGAAATGGATTCTCAGGTATTTAAGAGGTACCAAAAATCAAGCATTATGCTTTGGTGGTTCAAACATTGCTCTACAGGGATATGTTGATGAAAATTTGGCAGGCAATAGAGATAAAAGGAGGAGAACCACAGGGTATATGTTTACTGTAGGTGGAACAACTGGCAGTTGGTTTCCAAAAATGGAAATTATTTTTTCACTTTGAATGACGAAGGCAGAACATGTTGCTGCTAAAGAGGTTAGTAGTGAAATGATTTGGCTGCAAAGGTTTGTGGATGAATTGGGTAAGGAGAAGGAGATGGGCAGGTTATATAGTGATAGCTAGAGTGTAATTCATCTTGCAAAGAAATCAACATTTCATTCCAAGACTAAACATATACAAATCAAGTACCATTTCATACGGTCAGTGTTGGAAGATGGACAATTGAAGCTAGAAAAGATACAGACTAGCCAAACTCCTACATATAT
>APFE030289064.1:18256-30189 GCA_000404065.3 Pinus taeda | reverse complement strand
GGTTCCATTCTCGTTGTACTTGTAATGGTTGATGTTGAATTATATCCTTCCTGACTGATGTATAATTGCATATATTAGATTTCACACTTGTGTTTGTGTTTGTGTTTGTTCTCTTTGTGTGCAGGTGTCCATTCACGTGGATAGTGGAGGATCATGACCGGCTAAGGCAAAGGAATGCGAGTGCCATCTATTCTACGAAATAAAGCGTTGGATCTCAAGTAGGTCTTCATCACCTACTCTTTATTTGCAATTAGGAACTTGCGTGATAGCATTGTTTGATTGTTGCTAGACCCGTTCTGGGCTAGTAGGGATAGCCTCTATCCATAGAGGGGATTTACCTCTCCAACAATTTGGCGACTCCACTGGGGAGTTTAGCTTGTTGTTTAATTTGTAAACTTAGACGGACTCTAAAACACAGCCAGATAGCCTTCGAAAAACTATTGCTTTGCAGTAGTGAAGTAGATCAAAGTCGCTTCAGTCGATCTCTGGTTTGGCTTACAAACTAAACAACTTGGAGTTTGTCTTGCCTCTTTGGTTTTTCTTTTGATTGCTTGCTTGGATAAGCCTTTGGATCGAATTTCTTGCTGCCCCTGTGCTTTTTGACTTGCTTTAAGCCTATGACCCAAGCCCTGGACTGTGTATTTTTCTTTTGAAATTAGAAAACTTTGTTAGCGCACTTTTTGCTTTTACAGTCGTGTTAGTGGCCCTTGTTGCTAACTGACAACCCGCGCCAATCCCTGTTTAGCGCGAATTGCAGCCTGACAGTCGCGCCAGGCCATGTAGTTTTTGGTCCACTTGTTTTGCTTGCTGTCTTAGCTTGGATTTGCTTTTTGCCACCTCTTTTTCAGTTGCTGGAGTGTGTTTAAGCCCTGTTTGACTGGTTTGCGACCTTTGTCCTCCGGGTGTTCGCCTATTTCCATCGATTTCACACCTCAACCCTAGGGCATCTAGTGGCCATGTGTGTCGAGCCTCCCGTGGGAGTTTTGGGTTCTTTGATTATCCGGTTAACCTTGTGATTGCTTTTCACATTTTCTTCAGTGATTATTGAAGTATTTTTGAGTGATTTCCGAACAACTTGCTCTTGTTTGCTTGGATTTCATTCTAGCTTTGTTTGAGCTTGGATCACATAGCTCGTGCGAAGCCTTGTTCTCCTTTCGATTTGTAGAACTTTTTAGTGTCTTGGGATTTCATTGTGCCTTCATTGAGTGAATTTTCTTCTTTGCTCAGTGTTGTTATCTTTCAAAATTCGTTCTAGTGCATTGCGCTTGTAGAAGGAAAATCAAATAGTCTATTTTGCATTTAATAGTGAATGAAATAGAACTTTTCGTTATTTGCATTATTGAAAAGAAAAAGTTTTGTTTATTTGCCATTAGCTACATTAGGTTGTTTGGTTGATTGAGTTCGTTTTGTTTGATTGAAACTCTTAACCTTCTCGTAATTAGTGATTCATCGAACGAAATGGCTTTCTTTCGCATGTAGCTTGCATCTAGGAAATTGTGGAAGATCACATACGATAGGGCCTTAAACTGAAACTTAAATAAAAGATCAACCATAAAATAAACCGAATTTACTTAAAAACGCATTGGAACATAACGCAAATATTCTAGAAGTCTAGGCTAGAGACGTGCTCCGGCGTCGTTAAACATAGTCACCTTTGTTCTCACATTAAGGTTGGGTGATTCCTCCTGGTGTGGTTCGATTGTGGTCTAGTACAGACTTGGGCTCCCACGTACCGTCGCGTATATATGGGGAGACTCCACTAGGTTTTCATCCTTGATCCATAGGAAGCCGAGTCTGCCGCCTTGTAAACCGTAACGCACCGAACAAAGCATTCGGGAAGATTGACTGCAGTACGAGAAGTCCTTGGTTCTCATGTGATTGCCAAGGTGTATAAGCAGTTTTACGGGTTGCTTGGTAAACCTTTTTGCCTAGAACTTCCAGAGTAGTCGCTTTTGTCCTTTTCCGACTCTTAAAACATGAAAAGGTCAAGTTGTGTCCTAATGTCATAAAATTTATTCGGCCACGATAACATTTACCTTGGTAGATCTTGTTTGCATTTAGTTTTGAGTAGGGTCTTTTATCGTTAGTTTGCTTAGGGTCTTTGTTTGATTAGCCTGGCGGATCCATCAACTTCGTCTTCTGTCCCAAGTGACCAAGGGTGTCCATCTTCTGTTGCCCCTGAGACACCGGTTTGCGACACTCTTCCCATTGTTTCGAGCATCCAACCATTGAACTCTCGAGCTCCAGAGGACAAATTCTACGAATTTTTTTGGAACCCTGTTTGGGAGCCTTCTGAAGAGGATTTTCCCACTACTCCTGCTGGTGTCCCATCTCTGATGGCTTCTTCCGATATGGAGGATACATCTCCTGTGTCAAGTGGGCCGTCCGTCATGTCGAGTATTGATACTCCCATTTCGGCTACATCCCCAATCATCTCTACGCCCTACACTGTTACACCTCTAGGTATCACGGTGCCAGCGCGCTATAGATCTTTGAGGGATGGTATGAATTCTGCGGCTTCCTCTTCTATATGGGATCAAAACATCGTCCCTACCATAGGACCATTTGTTTCCCAAGTTCACCATATTGCTGTTACAGCAGTCCCGACTAATCCGACCGTCTGTGTCGCGTTGTCAACTCCAGTTGTTAGTGCCGTTACAACATCATCTGCTGTCACTTCTACTGCAGGCCCATCTCGAGGTCCAACGCAAAGTGGTCAATCGACACATACTGCTAGAGTTGTGCACCCCGCAAGTGGTGCTCCTCCTACTTCCGATCATATGATGGCAGAGGAGGCATATTTTCAGTACTCGCGTAATGTCCAGAACCCAGATGGGCAAGGCCCCTATTATGATCCTGAGAATCATTATTTGTATACCTCCTTGCCTGAAGAGCCTTATGTTGAGGCTTCCGTTCCATTGAGCGTGGCCTGGGGTACCACCGGGTATGGTGGCGGTCAGTACCATTAGGGTCAAGGACAGCCATCCCAAGGACCACCCTACCAAGGTCAACAGCCTTACTCACAGCCTAATCATGGGTAGCAGTATTCTAGCCAGAATCACCCAGGTCAACAAGCAGGCCTGCAAGGACAACCCTATCAGGGAAAACCTTTGGCCTCTAGTGGTCTGTCTTTCACATATCTTGGGCAACCTTCTGGAAACCCGGGGCAACCCAATGCTCAACAAGGACAACTCGGTACCTAACAAGGCTACCCTTCGGGGCAACCTTATGGGAACCAGGGACAACCTTATGGTCAGCAAGGTCAACCCAGAAACCAGCAAGGCAACCCTTCTGGGCAAGGGGGCCAGCCTTACGCACAGCAAGGCCAGCCTACTGCTCAGCAACCATCTGGTCAACAAGGGCAATCCTCGGTTGCGCAAGGGCAGCCCCTCGTTCAGCAAGCTCGACCTTCTGGAAGAAACGGGGCCGTCTCAGATCCGACCAGGACAACCTTTCGGCCAAATGGCCCAGCATGCAGGCGGGTACCAATCCCGACCTCCTCATTTAGGTGGGTATCAATCCCAGCATCCGTATTCAGGTGGGTATCAATCCCAGCCTCCTTACTCAGGCGGGTATCAATCCCAGCCTCCGTATTTAGGTGGGTATCAATCCCAGCCTCCGTACTCAGGTGGGTATCAATCCCAGCCTCCGTACTCAGGCGGGTATCAATCCCAGCCTCCTTACTCAGGTGGGTATCAATCCCAGCCTCCGTATTCAGGTGGGTATCAATCCCAGCCTCCGTACTCAGGTGGGTATCAATCCCAGCCTCCGTACTCAGGCGGGTATCAATCCCAGCCTCCTTATTCGGGTGCGTATCAATCCCAGCCTCCTTATTCGGCTGGGTATCAATCCTAGCCCTCATATTCAGGTGGGTATCAATCCCAATCTGGTCATCAAATGCCGCCTGGTTCCCAGGCTCAGTACGGGTACCAGCAACCCCAGGGGCAGAATCAATACACCCTGTATCAAAATTACCAGCAGCCGCAGGGTAACCCTTATCAAAATTATCAACAACCTACTGGCCAGTATGGTAACCAATGGGGCGCTGGGGGGCAGAACCAGTATCAACAACTCGGTTCTGGAAACAGCCCTTACGGACAAAACCCTTTTGGACAAGGTCCTTTTGGACCTGGTCCATTGGGACAAGGCCAGTGGGGGAAATCAGGAATTGGTTGGAATTCTGGCTCTACCTCGTATCCGGGACAAATGTCCTTTAATCCGCAACTACCATTTTTAGCGACGTTGGAACTGCCCGATGTGTCGAAGTTAACAAATGATCCCATTTTACACAATCCACAATGGCCACCAGTTCCAACTAAGATACCTAGTGACTATCCCAAATTCGACGGGAAAGCTGGAGAGGACCCTCAGGCTCATGTGATGACGTATCACTTATGGTGTTCGTCTAATTCATGGCTCGATGACTCGATTCGGCTTCGCCTCTTTCAGAGGACTCTCACTGGTTCGGCAGCTAAATGGTATATTGAATTGACCCGCGCGTCATTTCAAGATTTTAATTCGTTGGCCATGGCATTCCTTACTTCCAATTACCCATTCGGTACGAGACAGGGACTCACCTCCTTACGTCTCTTAAGCAGGATACGGCAACGCATATCTCTGATCACATCCATGAATGGAGAAGGCGTCGCAGGTTGATCAAGTTTTGGATTCCTGATCAACTCCTCACCAACTAGTTCACGACTTCCTTTGTCCCTAAGATTGCACGGGACATTGCTATGGGAGCCTATGTAACGGAAGAGCAAGCGATCGTGCGCGCTCAGTACCTAGACTTAGTTTACTCTCAGTCTGGTACCTTGTACGAGTACTTGCCAGACGCCCCAAGGCCTGGTACATCCAAGGCTCCGCCCAAGCCATCTGTCGATGGAGTCATTGGCTCTGTGAACCAGGCCTCTAAAAAATCATCGAACCCTGGGAAGCAAAAGTCACGTGCATCCAACGAAAACACTTCTCAGGGTGCTTTAAATTCTGGTAACACTTCCGAGGTCAACGCCGTCCAGTCCACCACGGTGGGCAAGGCCTCGAAAGGAAAGAAAAAGGAAAAGGGGAAAGGGAAAAATAAATTCGAGCAACCTAAACAGGAATCCTCTAAACCTCCAGCCGAGGAAGGAGCTAAGCGCAAACCCAAGTATCCTTGCCTCATTTGTGAGGAGGATCACTATACTAAGGACTGCCCTAGGCGGTCCGAAGTTAGTCATTTGTTGAAGGGTGCTCCTGGGGTCCCTGTGGTTCTTAAAGAACCCTTTCCCTCCCAGCAAACTCAAATGGTGGCTGATCCCTCTTCTTCTCCCTTCGGTTCCTAGGTCTTCATGGCTGGAACTATTCCCATTCATGTAACGACTCGAGCGAAGGAGTATCCGTCGTCCGCCGGGAAGGAGCCAGAGGTTCCCTCAAATGCTCCTTCGTCCAGCTCTAGTCCTCTCCATATCGAGAGACCGAGTACTGAGACGACAATCCGACCCCCTCCCAAAGGGGTACTCAGAAGATCTTCTTATAATCCGAATGCTCGTGCTGCCCAACACTATAGCATCGTAGAGGACTTAGCGCAGGCTCCATCGGCTATGTCCGCCTTAGAAGTTTTTCAGAGTTGCCCCCCCCAGAGGAAGTCCCTGCTATCGGCCATCGGTGGCATCGACCCAGTGGACTCGGATTTGATTACCTTCAACCTCGAGAGCCATGTTCCTCGACTACCACATCAGATCGCTTTTCTCATTCAAGTTGTCATCAATTCCAAAACGATCCATCGTACAGTTATTGATGAAGGCGCATCAACCTGCATTATGTCTATTGCGTGTTGGAAAGCGATCGGGTCTTCGACTCTGAGTCAGTCTCCAACGACCTTGGAAGCATTCGGTGGGAGATCCCGCCCTTATGGTATTCTTCAACGACTACCAATCACCTTAGAAGGGAAGACTATGGAAGTAGAAGTTGAGGTTGTTGACGCAAATCTCACATATAACCTCCTTCTGGGCCGGAGTTGGACGTATGCCATGCGTGCCATGGCTTCATCCCTCTTCTGTGTCATTTGTTTCCCCCATCAGGGGAAAATTGTCACGGTTGACCAGCTTTCTTTCTTTGCTTCCTCTTCTGAGGGAAATGTACCATTCGTTGAGCATACCTCCGTTCCGTTTGAGAGTGTGGGAGCCGGGCTCTTCAAAGAACCCACCCTTATGGGTGTTTTCTCCCTCCCACCTCCCAACCGCGCCTCGATCTCCATGATCTCGGTTCGTTCTGATCCTTAGACCCTCCCCTCCATCGACCAGATAGAATCTTGGGGTGAGGAGATGCCGTTGAGTCCAGTCGAGCTCAACTACATCGAAATTTTTGCTGCATCGGCCTCTCCTGATCAACCCACCGTCACGAGTGGGGCTCTTGAATCAGATGATTTTCCCCCGTGGTTTGGAGAATGCACCTCCTCGGACCCATTAAAGGAAAATTTTCCTTCTGATGAGGCTATCATACAGACTATGTCTCTGGAAGAACGTTCGTGGTCCCCTCTTCACCACCGTTGCTCCTTTCTCCCTACCCTTCGAGAAACACTGCTTTGTCTCGAGCAGTTTGCTCCATGTCTCCCTTCTCAACCTCTTCAGACACAAATTCAGATTTATCACACATCGTCCGAAGGGAATTTAGGGAACATCATGCAGACGCAACCCATCGACATCTCTGTTAAGCCAGGGATTGTCGAGAACATTTATATAGGAGTCACCTGCACTCTTGAGGAGATTCAGATTTATATCGCACTCTTCTGGGAATTTTGCGATGTCTTTGCATTGTCCTACGAAGAAATGCCCGATATTGATACATCTATAGTAGTGCACGAGATACCGACGTATCTCGGGGCCAAACCTATTCGCCAGCATTTGTGTCCTGTGCACCCCCGTAAGGCGGCAGCTATCAAAGCAGAGGTTGAAAAGCTTCTTAAAGCTAGATTCATTTATCCTATCCCACTGACAGATTGGGTCTCAAATATTGTCCCTGTCCATAAAAGTAGGGTACCATTCGCGTCTGTGTTGATTACCATGAAATTAATAGAGCTTGCCCAAAAGACAACTACCCCACGCCATTCATTGATCAACTCATTGACGAGTGTGCGGGCAGCGAAATATATTCTTTCATGGACGGCTTCTCTGGTTACAACCAGATTAATATCGCCTCGGCTGATCAACACAAGACGGCGTTCATCTATCCGTGGGGCACTTTTGCTTACAAAAAACTCCCCTTTGGTCTTAAGAATGCCGGCGCTACCTTTCAGCGTGCGATGTCTTATTCCTTGCACGATATCAGGCACATCGTACAGCCTTATCTGGATGACCTTCCCGCTCATTCAGCTAAGCGCGCGGACCACCCATCGCATCTTCGTGAAATCTTTCTTCGTTTTTGACACTATAATATCCGATTAAATCCACATAAATGTGTCTTCTGCATCGAATCTGGTTGACTTCTCGGGTTTATTGTCTCCCGAGAGGGCATCCGTTTGGATCCCCTTAAAGTCGAGGCAATTGTGAATCTTCCTCCCACTGCTACTTTGCGGCAATTGCAGAGCTTGTAGGGAAAAGCTAATTTTCTCAGACGGTTTATCCCAAACTATGCCGAAGTGGCAAAGGGTTTTACCCAGTCACTTAAGCGTGACACCCCATTCCGATGGGATGCCATAGCCGAGGAGTCTTTTTCTCGTCTCAAAACTCTCCTAGTTTCCGCCCCTTTGTTACGGCCTCCAAATTATCATCGTGACTATACACTATATTTGGCCGCTGCCAATACCACTATCGGTATGGTTTTGGTCCAAGACGACGATGATGGCATCGAACATGTCATTTATTATCTTAGGCGCAACTTACTAGATACAGAGACTCGATATGCATATGTCGAGAAGTTGGCCCTCGCTGCTGTCTGCGTCGTCCAACGTTTCCGTCACTACATTTTGTTGCATACTACGATGGTGACTTCGGATTGCAACCCCATGACCTACATCCTTTCACGACAATTGCTGGGGGGAAAATACTCAAAATGGATCGTAATCCTCCAAGAGTTTGACTTGGAATTTACTGTTGCCAAGTCCAAGAAATCACTTGTCTTTGCTGAACTTTTGTGTTCCTTGCCATCCGCCACTACTTCCTCGCAGATAGAGGAGTCTATTCCAGATGAAACTCTTTTCCTTATCAGCACCCTCGATCCTTGGTATGGGGACCTCATTATCTACTTGCAGACATCCTCATTCCGCCCCGAGACCGCGAAAGAAGCTCGTCGACGGATTCGTCACCAAGCCCAACCATATCGCATAGTTGGGGACACCCTGTACTGCCTCGGTGTTGATTCGGTTCTTCGCCGATGCTTAACCTTCGAAGAAGCTGAAAGAGTTCTGAATGACTGCCACTCTGGTGCTTGTGGTGGTCACATTTCGGGATATGCCACCGCACAAAAAATCCTCCGTGCTGACTACTTCTGGCCTTCCATTTTCAAGGACTGCATTCTTGCCGTCCGTTCTTGTCACAAATGTCAGTTTTACCAACGAAAGATGTGTGCGCCCCTTGCCCCACTGCACATCGTTGTGACTGTAGGCCCCTTTTCCAAATGGGGCATCAATTATGTGACATGTAACCCTCGCTCGGCCGGGGGGCATGGTTACATCATCGTTGCTGTAGATTACTTTACAAAATGGGCCGAGGCGATGCCCACATTGTCGGAAGACGGTCATACCGCGGCGCAATTTCTGTTTAACCATGTTATTTCTCGGTTCGGGGTTCCACAAGCCATTGTCACTGATCATGGAAAACATTTCCGTAATCATATGATGGCTGAGTTGACAACCCAACTAGGACTTAGGCATGATAGTTCGACTCCGTACTATCCTCAGGAAAACGGTCAAGTGGAAGCCGTGAACAAGGTCTTGGTCACCATGCTTCAAAGAACTGTTGGCATGCACAAGTCTAGTTGGCATTTGATGTTGTTCTCCACTTTGTGGGTCTACCGGACCTCCGTGAAGGACGCCACTGGTTTCACCCCTTTTCAGTTAGTATATGCACTAGAGGCGACCCTTCCCATTGAGTGTGAGATTCCTTCACTCAAATTAGCCGTCGAGTTACTCCCCGATACTACTCCAGTAGAAGAGAGTCTTCTTTACTTGGAACGACTGGATGAGACACGTCGTCTAGCCTCCCTAGCTATCGAAGCTCAAAAGAAGTGAGTGAAAACTCAATTTGATAACACTGTTAATCCCCACTCTTTCATCGAGGGAGATCTAGTATTGCTCTACGATCAAGCTAACGATAAGCTGGGGGCAGGAAAACTCGAGCCAATGTGGCATGGGCCCTATATTGTGAAAAGAGTTTTACAAAAAGGTGCCTAGGAGCTGATAGATTATGAAGGAAATCCCTTGGACAGGCCCCGCAATGGGCTGTATCTTAAGAAATATTATGCTTGAGTCCAGGCGCTCTCTCTTTTATTTTGTACATGCATATGCTTTTTAAGAGCGTGTTGTGTGTGTGCGTGTTTATTTCATTTTTATCTCAGTGTGTCGGCATGATTGCCGCTTATTGTGTCTTTTGCTTCTTGAACAGATGTCTGGATCACCTTACGTTGGTTTCGTTGATGGTGCTTCTCGCAGTACTCGCAATTTGTCATTTGCGGCATGGGTGATCTACGATCCTCATGGTGAGTTAGTAGATATTCAAGGAGTGTGTCTGGGTTGTACAACGAACAATGTGGCTGAATATTGTGCTGTAATTGAATTATTAGCCGAGGCGATTAACCTTGGAATCCGCTCATTGGTTGTAAACTTAGATTCGCAACTTGTAGTCCACCAGCTCAACGGACGATATTCCGTCAAAGATCATCGCATTTTAAGGTTGTATTTACGTGTTAAGTTATTGGAAAGAGATTTTGATTACATTACTTATCATCACATTCCAAGAAGACTTAATGCAGTAACCGATGCATTGGCTAACTATGTATCGGACAGACATTTGCATAATATGTAAATCAACAAAATACAGGAAGCATAAGATACAATAAAAACACCATGTATATATGTATATATATCGTGTGGCGCACTGAGTCGCTCAAAAAAATAGAATGTACATGTCTGGATAGAGTCTGTGTTCCCGGTACATCTGAGACACGGTGGTGCTCATGATAACACATCACCGCTCGCACCAATCGTCTCAGCAAACGATGGACGCGAGTCGGCACCCCTACTGTATGCCTCTGGTAAGCAAGAGGAACATCTGCCAATCTTGCATATCTAGGAATCCCTTGGGCAAGCCCCTCGAGATTGTGAATCAACTCCTCCCCCACTGCCGGTGGGTCGGCTGCGGGTTGGCCTCTTCGCGCTGTAGGGGATAGCCTGGCTGGTCGCTCTGGGCCCACATCTACGTACATACATAATCATTATTAGAACAGGCATGTATTGAAAAAGACAAAAAAAAAATAGAAAACATCAAAACCGAGGAGTGCGTACCTAGCTCCTCCTCCCATTCCTCCCCCTCTGGTAGTGGAAGGTTTGGGTCTCCCATGAAACTGGTCCCTGCATACGGCCAATCCTGGATCACGATGAATTGCCGTCGGAGCCATATGAAGAACTTAGGATGCCATGACATCTCCTGGCCTCCTCCTCCCTTGGGCATCAGTGCTGCCCAACGAGCCATTCTAGGCTCTTGTGGCAATGGATGTGCCACCACAGCTCTCTGAATCTGGAATAGGGGTATTCGTTCCAGGAAGAATGATACCACGATGGAGCTGTATGAAAACTGTTTCGTCTCAGCTCGCTTGCAATTAGTGAGCTACCTTTTAATGTTAGTAGTCACCGCGGCAGCCCAGTTAAAAACTGTCGGACTGAGGCATTTAGTCGCTAGGATCAGGTGGTTCTTGCTGGCCTCATGGGGCGCTTGTACCCCAGCTGCACGTGTGATGGTGAAGAGAATGGCTTTCAGCGTCAAATCCCATATGGTGGTGATCAACACCTTTGCACTCTGCTGCCCAAATTGTGCTTCGGGGCACACTCAAGCTTTCACTTCACCAACCTTCTCCCCAGAAGGTCTACAACCTGTCAGGATAGGGACCGCCCCTCTTTTTGACAATCCTGTAATGAAATACACATCAAAGACCTCGAGCTCCAAGGTCTGATTCCGTAGACGAAACACTTGGTCGTCTACGTCCCAAGCATCGATGATAAACTCCAGCAACTCAGGTTGCGCCTGCATGGATGATGTGAGGAAGAATTTCTTAAGGCTGCAATCCCTCAGGGCGTTCATGCACCCTTCATCCTCAATGGCTGAGGCATCAATAATGTCATGTTCTCACTCTTTCCATACTACCACCATTTTGACCTGTTTCCTGCACCCACAAGGACAAATTTGCCTTCATTAGAACATTAGACAAATGCTAATCCAGAGAAAATTCAATTTGGACGGGCAAAAACATGGGAAAAATTAGGTCGCGCGGTTAGCGCGACTGTTCTTAAAACAGTCGCGCTAATGGTGCGGCTCCCTTGGGTTTTTTACCCCATTAGCGCGGGTCCACGCTGGATACCCGCGCCAATAGGGCGAAGCCCTAATTTTATAATTCCCCCTTGCTGGGGCCCAATCAGGAACTAAATGAATTAAAAATGGTATGAAATGGAGCTAAGGGAAGTGCCTCTTACCTGGAACTAACGAGGTCGTGAATGGTTGCCTGGATTGATCGCAATCGCCGCCTGAAGTTTGCTTCCCAAATGGACTCTTTTCACTCTTCAAGAGGTAAAATGGTAAAAGTAATTTTAATTTTACATTTTCACCCTATTTATAAGCTTTTTGACTCATTTTTGGTTTAAAAAGGTTATTTTTGAGTATTTTAATGTATTTGTGGTGGAAAATGGGTTTTACGTTTACTTCTTGTGCAGCGACAGGTCTCTTGCGCAGCTTCGACGGTGAAACGAG
>APFE030289064.1:0-18236 GCA_000404065.3 Pinus taeda | reverse complement strand
GCTCCTCAAGCATATGCTATCCCCGTCAAGCTTGTCATCCAAAAATAACCGGGGTACTTGCCAGAAATGGTGGGGGAATAAAGGAATCATAATCGTCGTCATCGGCAGTATGTTGCTCTTGAACATGGCACTTTCTGCATTCGTGTCTAGGTGGGGACATCTCATCTCGTTTCACATTTGCCTCCATGAGTTTGGGTTATCCTATTTGACCATTCATCTGCTCATTGTCTTGTCATCATGATCCCTGATCATTTGACCTCAAATACTGCCAAATCCGTCATTGTGCCACCGATATGTTCAAGAGAAGTTGGCCTCTGCAAGAATACTCAACCTCCCTCCGATATCTCACACAAAACATATTGTCTCTTTCCGTCTCATGTCGATGATGTGGGAAACATTATGTCCCACCTTCGAAGAAGATCACTTCCTGTCGACTTCAGCTCATTATCCAGGAAAGTGACCTAGAGACTCCCTTCAGGTACCTTGGAGCCTGCATGCATCAATGGTAGGTTCTTCGTGTTCGACGTGAGGTTTTCATCATTGGCCTCTGATCGGATGACTCTACGTGTGTTCGACACCGGCTCATTCATTCGCATGCCGTGGATTGTACCTATAGTACCTTGAGGACCATCGTCATTATTGGTGGCACCTCTCGCATCTGTTAACAATTTTCATCATTGGCTGGTAATCAGACGATGTTCATGCATGTTCGACTTCAACTCCTGTATTCACATGTTTGAACTTGTACTATGTTCGGATCGAGTTGGAGCGCAAGACCCCGGGTTGTGCATGTTTTACATCCGGGTTGCATTTTGTGGATTTTTGTAATCATTACATGACTCATTCATGGGATGGCTGCGACCATACCTGAGTTCATTTATCGATCCTCATCGGATGGCTGCGTCCATGCCTGGGATCCTGTTTTATACTCTGTTACGGATGGCTGCGCCCATACCACATATATATCATGTACTTGAGATATCAGTTGTACTTCTTTTCGCAGGTTCTCCGGAGGCGGTGTTTCAGTCACACATGTTCTTGTAAAGCACTTCACCCCTCTCTCTCTCGGGCCTCATGCTTTAGGGGGCATCTGTTACACAGTAATTTGTCACCATCCCTGTTACCCCTCTCCCGCATCTTGGAGGACCCATTCCGGGACTTGTGAGAAGTGACAAGACTTGAAACCACTTGCCTTATCCACCTCTAAACATGAGCTTCATATGCCCTTAAGACATCTCTTGCTCATTGCCTCTAAAAATAACCCTTTTTGCATTAGCGCTGGTGCCCTGTGTTATGCCCCTGCCAATGGGGAAAATTCTAATGAGAAGGCGCGCCATTAGCGCTCTGTCCCAGAGTCGCAATCGCGCCAATCATTTTGGGCAAAGTTTTTAACCACTCAAACCTCAGAAGGTTCTGTCCACCTCATTCACCAAACTAATTCCAAATTGAGTGAAGATGGTTTGGCTTTGAATCTCCTTGGATGGAAAGTTGTTTGCCACTATTCCATGGAAGTTTCCAAGTGATGAAGCCAAATCCATGATTATGGGGGATTGACCTTATCTCTTCCCTTTCCTCTATAAAAGCTTGTTCCCTTGGCTTGAGCAAGCGAGTTCTGGTTCTAATAGCTTTGACTCTTGTGGCAATACTAGTGCTGAAAGGAAGATATCAAAAGGTTGGAGTTGCAAGAAGCCTTCTTTGTATCCATAAGGCTTTCCCTAAGTAAGGAGACTTTGTCACTAAAGAGAGAGAGAGCTTGTCCCTCACCCCTTCAAGCTTTTGTAAGACTTGTGTAGCTGAGCACCCAGCCAAAGGAGGACTTGACGGCAGGACGCTGGTTGTATTCTCCTTTGTTGAATTATTAATAATAGATGACTATCATTATGGTTCCATTCTCGTTGTACTTGTAATGGTTGATGTTGAATTATATCCTTCCTGACTGATGTATAATTGCATATATTAGATTTCACACTTGGGTTTGTGCTTGTTCTCTTTGTGTGCAGGTGTCCATTCACGTGGATAGTGGAGGATCGTGACTAGCCAAGGCAAAGGAACGCGAGTGCCATCTCTCCTACGAACTAAAGCGTTGGATCTCAAGTAGGTCTTCATCACCTACTCTTTATTTGCAATTAGGAACTTGCGTGATAGCATTGTTTGATTGTTGCTAGACCCGTTCTGGGCTAGTAGGGATCGCCTCTATCCGTAGAGGGGATTTACCTCTCCAACACATATCTTAAACTATAATTTCTGCTTTACAATAAGAATCAAAGATGCATGAATTGATAAACAGAGATACATTCAACATAGAAATAAAGACATCACAAGCTCAAAATAGATCAAGTATCTTGCAAATGGTCCTTTTACTGATGCTCCAGCTCGAAAATACAATGCTCCAAAGAAAATATAGTTCAAAATGACTAGGGTCCAATCCCTACTACTCCCAATTCATGGAATATTTAAACAAAACTACAACGATTTTCCTTGTACACTTAGCAATCTTTTATTTATTACAATGAAAGGAAAAATGATTGATGTAACCACGAAGTGGCCACACTGAGAAAATTGGGACAGGTGCTCCTCTTTTTAAGGGATGTTGTTGCCTGAAAACTTAATTTTGACTGTAGAGGTTCTAATGATGTCGTTGGTGCTGACTCAGGTCTGTATTGTCACTCTAGTCGTACTTGTCTCGTTCCTCCTGATAGTAGCATAACTCAGTCCATGCTTCATCATCTAGAACTTTGATTTTAGTTAATATTCTGTATATTTCATCAGCGTCAGTGTACTTAGAAAATGTCGGCTTAACTAGAAATACGTGCTTGAGTTCATGCTCAATGTAAATTAAATTGTTGATAGCTTCCAGCAATTCATTTCCTGTTATGCTACCTTTGATGTTGGACAAATTTGCAGCATTTGTAGCTATGCCCTGGAGTCTCTTGGCATAGTCTCCTTTGTCCATGAGTTTTTCATTTATAACAAATAGAGAAGGGATACCTTTTTGATGTAAAGGTTGCATTGTTGACTGTCAGCTCTATTGGACAGCGAATCCCACGCGTAACGGTTTTGGGACTTAAAGACCACATTTTTGGGTATTGATATTGTAAATGTTCCACGAAGTATGCAGAGCGTAAGTGGTAATGGGCCAAGTCAAAGGGTTGTCTAGCCGAAAATAATGTAAGATAATAGAAATTGAGTCGGCCTGCCCATGGTCTGCAGACCATGGGAATGTATAAATAGAGCGAGGCTCTAAGGGTTGAAGGTATTTTTGGTTTTGATCTTGAGTGTTATGGGTTTATGAATGCAATATTTGTTCTGAGTCTGTAAGTCTAAGTTGGGTTGTAATAGGAGAAAGAGGTTCTGCAGCTGTGTGCACGGAGGCCTGGTAGAGTCCGCAGCTATGTGCGTGAACCCTTGCAGCTGAGTGCGTAAGGCAAATTTGGATTTTAATGAACAAGAGATTAATATAGGATAAGTGTTTCTGAATTATTGTGCGTCTGGTCACAAATCTTTATGATTGTTCTTATGTTATGGTTTTATGCATGTCTTTAAGATTTATGGTTGTGTGCGCTGGTTATAAATATTGAATGCTTGATTAAGGCCACTAGAATTAGATCATATCTATAATAATTGCAATACTAATAAGGAATCTAGGAAATGCCCCATCGCAGAGCTACGCAAAGGCCAGACAGTTGCACAAAGCAACGAAATTGTGTAGGTCAGTCCGCGACCCATCTAGACCTCATCAAGACATCCCTAGGGTACTAAAACCTGGTTCCAGCACCCTCCCATACTACCTCGGGTGAGAATTCAGTCCGCACTCTATGGATTGTTGCCGAAAGTGCCGGTAGTGCGAGATTTGTTTGTCAAACACTTCTGAACCTGGGTCAAGCCCCAATAAGCCAACAAATGGTTCCGCTGTCGAGACCGGGATTTACCTAAGGGATGTCTGATGTCAGAACACTAGAACCCTATGAAGAAAGAGATTGAAGATTGGTTGGATCAGAAGCTACACGAGTTTGTGGTACAGGAAAATAAAACCCTGTAGATATCTGAGAAGAGGTGGCTAGATCGCTACATATATACGGAGATCCATGAGATCTTCTTCGTGACCTTGTCGTCAGAACTGTATGGTTGGATTGTGAGGCTAGCTGACAGTCAGGGAAGGTGCAACCTCGATCAACCGATAGTGTGGACTCCAGAGTTGGCACACAGGCTAGAGGCATTTGAAGATAAGATCGCACGGGCCGTAGATCATTGGTTGGATCAGATAATTTGAGGGTTTATCATTGAGTTCATGATAGACACAACCGTGAGCTACAACGAAGCTGAGTGGTCTTTTCTCAAGGGACTGCAAAGTAGGTACATCAAATCTTTGAATACCTAGATTAAGATGTTGTTATGTGAAAAACAAGTGATGCAAATACATTAATGAGTGGAACGATGTGGAGTGGAAAGGTCTACAAGGGTATCGAAGGGTTAGGAAATAGTCCTTTAATTTCACCTCTGGGAGCACGTGAGGAAGAGCGCAATTGGGTTTCTTTGAGGAGTGTAGTCAGTTTGATAAGGCAACGCATTCCACCGTTGTCACCTCTGCTTATGCCATCCCCCACTTCACCTTCATCTCCTCCATCTTCAACCACCCCACCTCCACCCAACCCACCATTCAGCATGGCGAGTGCAATCAAGTTGCCTGCATTCAGAGGAGTAGGGAGTGAAGATCTAGATCAGTTTTGATTCATAGTAAGAGCGATGTGGGAAGCACACAGAGTTATGGATGATAACATTAAGAAAACCACCTTGGCAAGTGCGCTGCAAGATCGCGTGCTGACTTGGTATATCAAGCACACGAATGATCATCCGAATGCCGGAATAGCAGAAATCCAAATTGCATTAAATAGAGAATTTAGCTAGCCGAAATCAAAGATGTAGTCAATCATCAGATTCAAGGAGATCGAGATGCTTCCAGGAAAAACCCCCTGGGATCTGGATCAGAGATTGAAGAGCATGATCCATGAGGCTAACATGACGTTGACGAATGCGTAGCACCGCACATGGTTTGTGGCATCTTTGACACCACATCTGAGGACGACGCTATCACAGCAGAAGCTTTCAACCCAGGCAGAAGCATTGGAAATAGTGATGAGGTTGCATGAAACTCCGGTATAGGATCCTGGGTTGGGAGTCCAATAGATCCACATGCAACTACAAAACCTATGCTTGGAGATGTTGAGTTTGAAACAGGATAGGGTGCCCCAACCAGAAGTGCGCAAAGAAGTATGGTGCATAAAATGTAAAGGCTAGGGCCACGATAAGGATCATTATCTGGTATTCATGAAATATTTGGTGGGGGGGACCAATGTCGTTGAGACCAAAGGCATAGGTAGGGCCAAGTGCGGTGCCCATGCCCTGGTGGGCAATATGTTAGGTGGGAGGAAAGCACACAACGGACAAATGTCATCTGTTGCAAAAGTTTACAAAGACCCCCCAGTAGCTATTTTGCAATTTTTGTAAGTTGGTGGGCCAAGATGAACGAAACTTTAAGAGTTATGAATTATTGATGGATTGAACACCTACCTACAAGATGCAGACTGAGGCGCGAGGATAGGATCCAGCTATAGCAATAGCGCATGATGGAATCCAGGGATGAGGAGGAATGGGACCTGGATGAGGTCGTGGACAGTTAATCCACTACAATTGTGGAGGACCTGGGCATTACGCGCATGACTGTACAAACCCAACCAGAATATCTTGTCTGTACTGCAAGCAGTTTGATCACGAGATGGTAGACTGTCCTATGCTAATCACTCATATGAGTAAGAAAGGGGTACTACAGCTTACTTCGACCCAGAACATCCAAATGATGAGGGCTGAACCTTGCGAAGAAGACCCCAACATAAACATGGTACTCAGAAGCGGCACGACTACAGGGGAAGACTCGTGAGTTCGCAAGGCTCCTACAAAGGAAATTGTGTCTGAGTTGGAAACGCTTAAGGAAGATAAGAAGAGCTTCACGGAGGCCTCTACTTCAGGTAGTAAGGTTCAACCTGAGCCAGGATGGATCCGTCTATGCTTACTACATTTTTAGAAACATGGATGAAGCTGCTACGCGACAATAAGGCAACTAAGGGATTACAAGAGCTGATCACTAGGTGCGTAGGGTTAGGTGAGCCACACATGGTCTGGAAACTTGGAAAGCATGCTTTGTGGACCGGGCAGGAAATGCGATTGACGGCGCAAATTGGTGAGTACGAGATGGATTAGGTCATCCTGGACTTGGGGTCCGATGCGAATGTCTTACCAAAACAGATGTGGGAATGCATGGATTGGCTCGCACTACATTGGTATCCTTTTCAATTACGGATGGCAAACCAACAAAAGGTCTTACCCATGGAAAGGTTACAAGGGGTGACAATGGACATTGAAGGCATAAGTACGCAGATGGACTTTGAGGTAGTAGAAATTGTTGATGACAGTAATCCATACCCCACGTTGCTAGGAATAGACTGGGCCACAGGCATGAATGGGGTCATCAACTTAAAAAGACGGAAGATGATATTTGAGAAAAAGTCACTATGTGTAATAGTCCAATTGGATCCAGCCAAAGGAGCGCACTACACCAAACCTGTGCACGACGAGGACAGTGATGATGAAATGGACTGCATTTACCAGATAATTGTGCAAGACCAAGATTGGGTGAATCCAATGGTGGACGAAAGAATCTCATGGGAGCGCAACAGTTCCTGCACATTAGATTCAGGTGAAGAAATAGAGCAATGGCAGAAACGATTGCATGAAGTAACAATGTGTTGTGTGTGTGGAGCATGATTGTTCAGAGGTCTTTGTTTCAGCGGGATGTATACCCCAGGAAGTTTTGTACACCCCTCCACGCGGGGGGGTGCGGGGGGGTAATTTCTAGTCAATCTGAGCCATTCATTAGGCGGATGATCTGACGGTAGAACTTATGTTTAGTTTAGGGTTTTTTGCCCTAGAAGGCAACCCCTCTCTTTGTATGAGGGCATTGTATTTGAGGCTGTGAGATAGATGTGTATTCAGCGTGAGCGAGAAACAGAGAGGTGAGATTGTGAGAGAAGACAGGGGATATTACAGCGGATTTGCTGTAGGTTGTGTCTCTTCATTTTGCTGGATAATAGAAAGGAAGGACTGGCTGTTCGGGGTGGATGTAGCCCAAACTGGGTGAACCACGTATATCTGTGTCTCTCTTTTTTTGTGTGTTTTCTGTGTTTATATTTCTGCATTATTTCATGTGTTCCATTGCTCCGTAATATATAATTTTCTAACACAATCATATACATCATCATCTTTTTCATCTTATTCTTCCAGTTCAGAATCAGGTGAAGAAAATAAGCCTCATAGAACTTCTCTTTTAAAGATTTATGTAAATTTTGATTTGATTGTTTATAATGGAGAAATGAGTCTTGAGAAATTGGATAATTAGATAAAGCAAATAGAAGTTTATTGTCGAACTCAAAATATTATTGATGATAAAACTAAGATCCAATTAGCTACCCTTAGGATGGGAGGTACAACCCTAATTTGGTGGGAGAGTTAAACCCAATAAGATTTAAAGCATAAGGGTAAAGTAATTTCTTCATGGACCAAGTTTCTAAAAGCCCTTAGAAAGAAATTTTATCCTTTAGGGTATATGCAGCAAACTGTAATTGATTGACAACACTTGCGACAAGGGAAAGGGCAAAGTGTTCGGGATTTTACTTAGGAATTTTGAAAGAAAGCACTTACACTTGGAATCTCAATGAAGTCAAGAGAAACTTTGTTAAAGTATATTGGTAGTCTATATTCTTATTTACAACATACATTGTTAATGTTTAATCCTGGTGACTTTGATCATGTTTGTGTACTGGCTATTCATTTTGAATGAGGAGGTAGACATTTCAAGTTTAAACCAAAAATTTCCAAGCAGCTGGAAAACAAAAATTCAAAGGATAGTAAGAGGAAGGATTTTAGCAAAGGAAAGAAATCAACAACAGTTTAGAAAGACAGTGATCGACCTACATGCACACATTGTCAAAGAGTTGGCCATGACCAAGCTAGATGTTGGAAGATTCATCTGTAACTCAGACCTCAGAAGTTTCAAAAGAAGAAGGGTGAGAAGAAAGCTATTATAGTTTTCCAACATGATCTTGGTTCAGATTCAGGAGTTGAATCAAAGGTAATTGTCATGGTGTCACCAGGTAAACTTTCTGATGTAGCCTCTAGTTCTAATGCTACTTCTACCTCTTCAAACATAAGTCTTCCAAACGAGGATAAAAGAGTTGAACTCTTCCATATAAGGATTATCTCTAAGCATAAAAAAATAGACACCTTACATGATAGCGGGTCACAAGCTAATCTAATATCTGTAGATCTAATAAGGAAAATGGGTTTGGAAACTTATGATCACCCAACACCATACCCATTAGGATGGCTAAGGATACACAACTGAAAGTAACTAAGTAGTGTCACTTAAAATTTACCATTGCAAATCATTTTATTGATGAAGTAGATCTAGATGTGATTCTGCCTGATATATGTGGGGTTGTGCTAGGTAGTCCTTAACTTTATGACCATGATGCAGTATTTTACTGAAAAGAGCATAAGTATATCTTAAAGAAGGATGGAATTGGTTTTATTATTAGAAAAAATAAAACTCAAACTCATCTAGATTTAGTTACTGCAAATCAAATGAAGTGGTTGATTAGTTCCAGTAAGAAATATGTTCTCTTAATGATCAAAGAAAAAACTAAGGATTTTAAAGATGCTTTTTCAAGTTGTGAAATTCCATTTAAAGATAGTTTGGTTGAAATAGTAGAATCTTTTTCAAGTCTTTTTGAAGATCCCAAACATCTTCCTCCTAAGAGAGAAATACAACATGACATTCAGTTATTGTTAGATGCTACCATTCCAAATGTTAGAATGTATCGTATGTCATTCATAGAAAATGAGGAAATCAAGAAGCAAATCCATGAATTCTTAGAGAAAGGTTTTATTTGGCCAAGTTCTTCTCCATGTGGTTTGCCCATAATCTTAGTGCCAAGGAAATATGGTACATGGAGAATGTGTGTCGATTTTAGAGCCTTAAATAAAATAAAATTACCATCAAGAATAAGTATGCTCTTCCGAGAATACATGATTTTCTTGATCAACTAAAATATGTTGTATATTTCACTAAGTTAGATCTAAGAAGTGGATATCATCAGATCCGTATTGCAAAGAATGATATCTGGAAGATTGTATTTAAAACTAGACAAGGATTATTTGAATGGTTGGTAATGCATGTTGGTTTGACTAATGCACCAATAACTTTTATGCAGGTAATGAATGATGTGTTCCATCCATATCTTGACAAATTTGTTATAATCTACTTAGACAACATTCTCACATTCAATAAAAGCAAAGAAGAACATGTTAGACATGTAAAGCAGGTATTATAAGTGTTACAGAAGGAACAGTTGTATCTAAACTTTCCAAATGTGAGTTTGGAAAGACTTCACTAAATTATCTTGGTTACATAGTTGGCGGAGGCAATCTAAAAGTAGATCCAACTAAAATTGAAGGAATTGTTAAGTGGCCAAGACAACAAAATGTAACTGAAGTTCAAAGCTTCTTAGGTGCAGTTCAGTATTGGAGAAAATTTATTTCTCATTTTTCTTTAATTTCAGCACCACTACATGCTTTAAGAGGGTCCAAAGTTACTTTTTAGTGCAAAGAAAAGTAACAAAAAGCTTTCGATAATCTTAAGAAAAATCTAGTCACATCTCCAATCTTAGCTTTGCCTGACTTACAACAACCATTTGAGATAGAGACTGACGCTAGTGGTTATGCCATGGGTGCAGTTTTATTACAGAAAAGAAAACCTTTTCATTTTCATTCAAAGGCATTTTCCAAAACATTGATAAATTATCCAACTTATGACAAAGAATTTTTCCATTGGTAGAAAGTGTTTAAAAATGGAAACATTACTTAATTGGAAAAGAAATCGTGATTCATACAGACCATCATCCACTTCAATACCTTCAGTCATAGACTAAATTGCAACAATCTCGCCATTATAGGTGGATGGGATTTCTTCAACAGTTTCATTTATTCATCAAGTACAAGAAGGGAACAATGAATAAAGTAGCTAATATGTTATCACGACCATCTTTGAATGCTTTAGTAGTACTTCAGAATAGTTCTTTAAAGCATGAAAGTCATTTAGAACAATATGCTACAGATGCTAATTTCAAAGATGTCTATGAATCACTGACTCAGGGTGCTCAAATTGAAGAAATCAATTATCATGTTCATGACAGGTTGTTATATCATTTAGGGAAGTTGTTCATACCATAGACAAAAAGGGTGCATGTCATATAGGAAGCTCATTCTTCTCATATATCAGGACATTTTGGAGTAAGTAATACAACGACACAAATACGGAGGTATTGTTACTGGCCTAGAATGTATGAAACCATTTTTAAATACATCAATGGATGTATAATGTGTTCCACAACCAAGCCAAGCAATTGAAAGATTGGATTGTATATGCCACTTCCGGTTCCTTTATGACCATGGGACAATATTTCCATGGATTTAATAGGAGGATTACCAATGTCCAGGAGAGGACATGATTATATGTATGTTTTGGTGGATCGGTTCAACAAAATGTGAATTCTCATTTCATGCAAAAATCAAGTCACTATTGAGACGACTTCATAGATGTTCTTAGAACAAGTATGGGTTCATTTTGGGTTACCTACTTCTATTATTTCTGACTGAGATACTCATTTTGTAGGAGAACTTTGGTCTACTTTGTGGGGGCTCATGGGCACAAAACTGAAGAAGAGCACATCTTTTCATCCACAGACAGATGGAAAAACAAAAGTGGTTAATAGAACTGTGATACAGATCCTTCGAGGTTATTGTAGCAAGCATAACAAGATGTGGGATGAATCATTGTCTTATGTGCACCATGCCTATAATAGAGCCTTGAATTCTTCAACTAATAAGTCACCATTTGAGACATGTTTTGGGTATCTACCTAAATTACCAATGGATGTCATGCTTGGAGAAGATGAGAAACTAGATGGACATAGAGAAGCCAACAGGATGCTCAATTTCATCGAACAGATACAACAAATACATGAAGCAGTTCGAGAACAATTAGAGAAGAGTCAGGTCAAGTACAAATGTTGATATGACAAGCATTGAATTGATCATCGTTTTTAGATCACAGATCAGGTATGGTTGTATATCAGTAAGGAAATATTGAAAGGAGAAGGTAAAAAATTGAATCCCATCAAATATGGACCTTTCAGGATTATTGAGAAGATTAGTAATAATGATTTTCGACTAGATTTACATTCTTATATGCATATTTACTCAGTTGTTAATGTGGAAAATATGAAGTTGTATGAACCTCCGATGATCATGGATCTAGAGGAGGATACTCAGATTCTGACTATTAATGATCTAGCACCTGAGTATATGATAGAATTGTAGGAAGATACTATCTTGGATAGAGGAACTCACTCTTCAAAGAGAGGCGATGTTGAGTACCTTTGAGTTTGACTAAAACATTAAAATCTGAGCAAGGCAAAGTGGATAGAGATCGAGAGACTGAGGAATCTCCACCCTCACTTAGTGTCTTTTTAGAATCCAATTTTTTCGGTCCAAAAGCTTTCAAGTGGAGAGGAATGATCCAGGGGTATTTCATTGATTTAGCTACGCATTGATCAATTTGGTTCCAACATCATCGTCAGTATTAGATGTGGTCATCAAAGTCTGTAAAGGTTCATTTATGGTGGTAAAATAATGTGTATAAGGTTATTAAAAAAGGACTTTTATCTTTAACATGCTAAAAACCTAAGCTAAAAGGAAAACAAAACCTAAACTTAAACCTAAACACCAAACTATGCTAAAGCCTAAGTTTTATTGCATTTAAACTATGAGTTAAACCCTAAAAGCTAAGTCTCAACCTTACCCATTGAATCACAATACAAAACATATATAATATATATATATATATATATATTATATATATTTATATATATATATATATATATATCTATATATATTATATATATATATATATTATATATATATATTATATATATATATATCATATCTAGTTGATTGTGAAGATAGCCTAACCATGTCAGAAACATGTGACCGGGCATTGTTGAACCATTGGATTTTGGCCAACAGTCAGGCCTTGTCCACAATAGAATGGAAAATTGCATCAAAGATGTTGGCATGTGAATGGTGTTATTAATCATTGGGTTGTAAACACTTGGATTTAGCCACAACCTAAACTGACAACTGTAACTACATTGGAAATATGTGACCAAGAGTGTGGTTGACTGTTGGGGTCTCAGAACTGTAACCGTCTTGGAAGTTAGCTACTGGACAGTTTTCACATGTGAGCAGTCAACGAACCCGTCGTCGAAACTACCGTAGATAAACCACTAGATGGCAGTCAGGCAGTCGCCCACTTGGTGTTCACATGGAATTCGGTAGCCTCCACTCGATTAGCCTGACCGCCTGCGGTTATGACCTATCTAATGTTTATTTTGGGTTTTATTCGATATTTGTTAAAACAACCTTGTAAAGTTACTATGTGACACACCTGAGACTCATCCTAAAACCCTAAATCATACATTCAAGTTAGCTGATGTATACCAATCTGAGAAAAAGTGGTTATGATGCATCTAACCACTGTATAAATAAGCATTTGTATCCTTGTGAAGAGTTAGTGAGGATTTCGAGTGTTTTTGGTACCTGTCATTCAGAGGTTGAGAAAAATAAGTGGTTGATGTTTTGATCATATCATGAGAATCCGAAATCAGATTTGGAATCCGTAAGTGGTGTTGGAAATGATCTGAAAATGGGGCGCTAAAGGCTTCTGGTGAGCTTACAAGAACCTCTCCCACTTCCAAAGCTTAAATATTCCCAAGACAACTATGATTAGCCAATGTATAACTAATAATGTGCTTGACAATAAGGTGTATGCTTATGTTTATTTTAACTTATTATATGCCTTAAAATCTGTTGTTTGTGCTGATATGTAAATACATGTAACAGTGCAACAGTGCAGAAAATAACAAGCACATTGACAACAATATTAATTTGGAGTTTACCCGAAACTCTTGGGCTATGTCTCCTTGAGCTCTAGTCAACTCGACTAGGCTCTCTGGGATTATGGCATCAATTCTTTTACAAGCTCCACACTCAACTCCACTAATTTACACAGAAACAATAGGCTTAGAACACCATCTCATCCCTGGCTCTGAATCTCTCGGCTTTCTGGCTCTGCGCTCTGGCTCTGGCTCTCAGCTCTAGCTCTAGCTCTCACCTCTAGCTCTTGGCTCTTGGCTCTCGCTTCTCTGAGGCCTCTCTTTCGGCCTTTGCATGCATCAATGGTCTGCTAGACCTCCTAGTGACCTTTAGCAACCTTCCAGTGACCTTTTGCAACTTTGTTGCCTGTCAAACGTGCTCTCTGGATTTTCATTCTTTTAGCTAACAACTCTCCTCCAATGACCTATAGCTCTCACCAACCACTATGTAAATTGGGCATTATGTCTTATTTGAGGCATTTTCCTAGCTCTACGACTTCCACAGTTGTTTCTCTACTTGTTATTACTCCCATGCGACTATGTGGCTTCTCTACGCGTTGTCTACTCAACAAGCCATCTAGCTCTATGGCTTTGTGGCTTCAAATGCATCATTGTCTGCCAAAAACACCCGCTTGCAGTGTGGCACAATGATCAGGGGTAGTTATAAAGGATTCAAGGCCTTCCCTGAGGTGAAAACCCAAAAATGGACAAAATTCCATTACATGGAGATCTACCGGAAAAGACACTATTGAGCGTGAATTTGGGACTTCAAATTCCCTAAAATTGCCCCTGTAAACCCTATTAGGTCTTCCGTTCTATCACAATTCACTATCACATGGCACAAGGCTTAAAAGCCCAATACACGGATAATACATAGCAAATCCTCATTCTCAGATTTCAAAATTTATGAAATCGGGTCTATAATTCTTATCGGGTCTGCCTTTTTATTAGCATCAGGGATCGTCGATCGCCAATCACCGATCAAATCCTAACCATTGATCTGCTCCTGGATCAGACGACTGAGATTGCATCGCATATCGCTATTGCATTGGCCCGACTATTGGGGATCTCTGATCCCTGATTGCCTATTTAATATGGACTGTTGATTTGATCACCGTTCGAATGGTCCAGATTGTATCACATATCACTATTGCATCGGCCCTTTGTGTTGGGGATTGTCGATCTCCAGACCATTGATTTAATCCTGGCCGTTGATCTCATTTCCGATCCGACAGCTGAGATCGCACGCTGTGGATCAGCAATTGCATGTTGCATATGTTATCAGCCCCTTTATATTGCTGCAATGCGATGCTGCGATGTGATATATCGTAATCACATGTCACATAGCCCCGGGGGTCCTTCCATTATCTCATCACATCACCGATGTCGATCCACCAATATCAACAATCGCATCATTGTCCTGCCTGAGGTCCTGACGTCGGGTGAAGGCCTACCTCCAACCCGATATGTTAGAGATCGATGATCTAGGGTCTCTTCCACCTTTTCTTTAAGTCCTCCTCTTGGATTGCCTCTGAAGTGATTTCCCTTTATAAGGTTTCTTTTTTCCATTTTTAGAAGATTTTTCCTCTTTCTCAAAGGATAAACTACAACTTCGTTCTGTGATAACTTCTGCATCCAAGATTCGTTTTAGCCCATTCAAGTTGCAGTAGATTTAGAATGAAAAGATCTATGCAATGGGACTATTTCTAGGAGAATCCTTAGACTTTCATTTTCCTTTGTGAGGAACACTTAGACATAGAAGTCTATCCAAAATCCATTTTGGATCACAACTTCCCACTGAAGAACTTTTGGTCTCCAAAAGATTGATATACTGATCTGAATAGTAAATGAGAGTAACAAAACCATCTTCTTTCAGCGTCCACACACTTGCCTTGCATAGTGCCTCTGAACCAAAGCCTTCGACCACCTTCCTTCCTGGATGTGTTGGTCCTCCTGGGAAGAACTGCCTTCCTCCTTGCCTTCCTACAGAACTCTTGCAGAAATGGTCATAGAAGGTAGTTTGAACTTCTCTTCCTTGATCATTGATCCAAGGTGGCTCAAACAAATGTGAAGTACATTTGCTCCACAAAACTTTCATTTGTACTTGTTTGACAAGCTATCAACAACAACTGTTAACAACAACGAAAATATAGAAAACAACTGGATGGCCTAAACTCCTGCTTCAGCAAAAGAAACAAATTTCACATCTTGTGAACACCTCCATGTCTTACATATATATACAAATGATGGACTAGATAACAAGGCCACAAAACAGTCCTTTAAATCAAATGACCCTTCAAGTCAAGCATGTAAAAAAAGACCATTAGGACTCTTTTTCAAAATATGAAACACTTCATCATTATCTCCATCTTGGAGACCAAGTTAACTTCTCGCAAGTCAATATTGCATTACATGCATGTGAAAGCAATCAACCCTGCAAGTTAATTACACATACATGTTCAAATACAAGGAAATCATCAACATCCCTATGTTCATGCACATCAAGCTCATGCATGCATTTCATCCTATAGATTTTGCTTAAGCACACTATACTTTCAAAGCTGAAATGAAATATAATGTTATAGCAACAAAATGAGTCTCTTAGTCAACTTCTCCATCCTGCGACTTGCATTCCATTAACAAATAAATTAAAATATATGCATCAGTAGACATGCAATCTTAATTGGATAAGAACTCTAACCATTTATTACCAATCCATTTCGAAGGTCTTTCCTTTGTTTGCACATCAGCATCAACATGTGAATCATCCTAAAACACATCATCCATGGAAACTTCCTTTTCGTTCCTGCCATCTTCTCTTACCGCCTTCTTTAGCTTTTGTGGAAGCATTGCTGGATTCAGAGTCCAATATCTTTCAGCAAGATGCCCTTTCTTATGGCAGTATGTGCAACACATGTGCATCCTCTTGACGACATGATTTGCCTTGTCCAATGGACCTTTCGCTTCTTGCCTCTTTTCCTTCAAAATTTTCCTATATGTGGCCATTCTCTTCCAACATCTAGAAACATTATGGTTATACAAACCACAAAAGGAACACGCAATTCTTTTCCCATATCTGTGTGGAAATTTATCATGCTTTGCAAAATCAAAAGGAAGATGATTAGAACTATATTTATACCTTTCTTCTTCACCTTTATTGCCTTCACGAGGAGGTGAAGCAAATGAAGAAGTGGCTCCATTTGGAGCACCATCAATCTCGTCAAGGCTTTCAGAGTTTCCACAACTCTCTCGTTCAAGTGTGTGGTTCTCAACACCTACATCCTGCAAATGATGTTTCAAGCTATTGCATTCCTCCAGAATACAATCTTCACACTTCTGAGGTAGAGGATCTGCAATGAAACTTCTTCTTGGAACTATTTCAATGGCCTTCATGGTAGCTTTGGAACTCTCTCCATAATACTGTCCATAGCCAAGACCCAAATACTTAGGCCTTTGCTCAACCATTATTGGCTCAACAATACCTTATGCATGTTTACCCAAGCCTTTTCCTTCATAGCCCATTTTGGACATTAGCTTGGAACCTATGCCTCTGGTATGTTTTTCAAAAGAACCAATATAAGAATTCTTAGAAGAAATTGAAGACAAACCGGAATGGTTTACCTCTTCTTCAAGTTGATACTTGACTAAGGATTCTTTGAAAACAAAGATTTGTGTCTACAACTCATGCATCCTTTTCAGGTTCATATTTGAAATATGAAGTTGCCTCTCCATTTCCTACAATTTTTCAAAAAGCAACTACTTCTCTTCCTCCACCAAACTAAACTGCTCTCTAAGTATGTTGCTCTTCCTTCCATCCTCATACATTTCTCTCACCATATCCATCATGATGAACAAGTCTTGCTTCATGTCTTCATCAAAGAATCTTGGGAATAAAGAAGAGTTTCAAGACCCACTTGAGGAAGTTTTCATTATGCCAACGAACAAAAGAACTTCAAACAAGATTAATAAAGAGCTTATTCAAGCAACCTTTTGAAACAAACCTCTTGTGCTTCAAGGATTGCTTTGAGTTCCTTTGCGATAAGAAGAATGTCTTCACCACTTATTCCTCGTTAATTTCCCTTCACCTCTATAAACTCAAACAATACTCAGTCTGCAAACAAGCATACAATCAATCAGACAATTAATCCTTGACTTCCAAAAGACCTTTCAGACAAGCAATCTTTGCTCTGTCAATCAAGCATTCTAAGCTGATACCACTTGCTCTGGTATAACCAGCTTTGATATCGCCTTCTTGAAGGTGGGTTAACCAATCTTAGGCTCTGATATCACCTAATCTGAAAATGTGGCACTAAAGGCTTCTGGTGAGCTTACAAGAACCTCTCCCACTTCCAAAGCTTAAATATTCCCAAGACAACTATGATTAACCAATGTGGAACTAATAATATGCTTGACAATAAGGTGTATGCTTATGTTTATTTTAACTGATTCTATGCTTTAAAATTTGTTGTTTGTGCTGATATGTAAATACATGGAACAGTGCAACAGTGCAGCAAATAACAAGCACATTGAGAACAATATTAATTTGGAGTTCACCCAAAACTCTTGGGCTATGTCGACTTGAGCTCTAGTTAACTCGATTAGGCTCTCTAGGATTATGGCATCAATTATTTTACAAGCTCCACACTCAACTCCACTACTTTACATAAAAACAATGGGCTTAGAACACCATCTCATCCCTGGCTCTGAAGCTCTCAGCTTTCTAGCTTTGTGCTCTCGCTTTGGCTCTCAGCTCTGGCTCTAGCTCTCGGCTCTGGCTCTCGACTCTTGGTTTTGGCTTCTCTAAGCTCTCCCTCTCAACCTCTACGTGCATCAATGGTTCGCTAGACCTCCCAATGACCTTTAGCAACCTTCCAACAACCTTTTGCAGCTTTGCTGCCCATCAATCGTGCTCTCTGGCTTTTTTCTCTTTCTGCTAACAAGTCTCCTTCAGCAACCTCCAACTCTCACTAACCACTCTGGCAGTTAGGCCTTCCAACTCCTTTTATACTTTTTCCCAGCTCTGTAGCTTCCCCAACCATTTCTCTATGTGTCATTACTCCCTTGCGGCTCTGTGGCTTCTCTGTGCATTGTCTGTTCGACTGGCCATCTGGATCTGCGGCTCTGTGGCTTCAA
>APFE030289057.1:0-24288 GCA_000404065.3 Pinus taeda | reverse complement strand
TCACAACTATAACAAAGCCCTTTTGCTCTTTTTTCTTCCAATTTTTGTGGTGTCAACCTTATAGGTTGTGGAAGACTAAGGGCAACAACACTTCCATCTTTATAGTTGTGAGTGGTATGCTTCCTAGTTTCCATAATTTTTCCTTCCATTTTTCTTGCTAACTTGAATTCCTTCTCTAATGAATCAGGTTCCCAAAGGCGAACATCATGTTGGATATTACCCTTTAAAGTCCCTATGAACACATCAATTCTATGCTCCTCTGGAATATCTTTTACCCTTATGTTCAATTTTTAGAACTCCTCAATGTGCTCCATTATTGAACCCTTTTGTTTGAGACTTATCAATTGGCTAAAAAAGGTGTTGCTTTTTGTATCCTTGTCACGTGCTGTCAATTCTTCCGTAAAAATTGCCCAAGTGATAATTTGTTTACAAGAGCAAAGCCATTGATACCATACAAACTGATTTGGTTCCAAATATAAAGTTTCAATATGTACCTTTTATGTGTTTTGCACATTATTGAGATCGAAAAATTGCTCCATCTGTAATATCCATGTTGCGGGATCCCTGCCAGCAAACTTCCTCATATCAATTTTTGGAATATGGTGGGTCTTCGATCCCACATTAGAGTGTATGAAATCATGATTAACATTTCTTTTGTTCACATCATGAGTTTCGTTTACTACCTTTTCACCATTAGTATGTATTTCTCATAGAAAATTTGTCAAATCTTCCTTCAAATTTGCCATGCCTGTCTTCAAATCTGCCATGTCTCTCTTCAAATATGTCTTCAAATCTATCTTCAAATCATCCATCTTAGCTTCCATGCCCTTTATATTAGATTCCATGCCATTTATCTTAGCTTCTATTAGCTTTTGTGCAAGTGACACTTGTTGCACTTGGTCTTGTAATTTTGATATATCATGTAGCATTTCTTCCTCTTCTTCATGAGTCATGCTAGAGCTTTCAGGTTGCTTACTAGTTGTTTTAATTTTCTTTCCTCGGGGCATTATTTACCAATAATAATGCTCTACTATTCCTTTTGAATTCCTTCAAAATAAATTTTCAAACCAAGCTTAAGCAAAAATTTAAAAAAATCTACACACCTTATTTCACTTTGTAGGAGGTCGATATTGTCTCTAACGTATCTCTATAAATTCGAATCATCCAATTCTAACATTGTGACTTGCAGTAGCCCTCTGTGTCCTCTTTCCAATTCCACCAGTTTGATCCAAATTGGTTTCTCCAAGGGAGAGTTATGCGAAATCTCCCACAGTGACCTGACTATAAACTAGTTCAGTAGAGCAAACTTGTACGATGTGCCACGAGTCAGTGTTTCTACCTTTGGCTCTGAAAAATATATACAAGGAACTATAGCCTATCCACTTTCTGTACCTTCTTACAAAATTTCAATCTAATAATCAAAGATAATGTTATGACGATTTTCCCCAGGTCACCTGTTTGGAATGTAATTGAGGAGTCTGCAAAAAAGACCAACTTCCTCAGATCATATCTCTGCAAATATAATGCAAAAAGCTATGAAATTTAGACCCAAGGTTCAGTGTGATTTCTTCTCAAATGAGTTTTTTTTTAGCTTCTGAAAAGTCGCAGAAAAAAGTTATAGTGAAAATGCCACGATGACGTATTTGGAGCAGCGAAACCCTAGAATCCAGAGCTCTGATACCAAATGTTATGAAACCAGCTCAAGAAAAAGATAGAAAAGAGAGATCAACGCCTTAGAATTCATCCTCTTCGATGGGGAAACCTCCTTTACATTACATAAATAAAAAATTCTTGGATGATTCAAATGACAAAACCTGCGTTCTATATATAGGAGTCTAAGGAGTCACAATATAACCCAACCGACCTAACAATAATATAAAGCCACAAAAATAACAGTAGAGGGATTCTATGGGGCACAATAATAACAACATGGGGATAATAGGGGCACAAAAATATTAATAAGGGCTACAACTACAATAGTAATGGGGTAGTCACTAGTATTATAGGGACCCAACACTCCTTCATTAGGATTTAGAAATCCCACAAATAGATCAAACTTGAGATGTTTCCTTGCTTTTCTAAGTATACTTAGGAGGGAATATAGAGGTATTTATGAGTCAATTCACTCCTTTGACCTCTTGATGCTCATTAGGATCCACTAAGAATGTTCTCGAGCTAACAACTAGAGTTAGTAGTGTCACTAACGCTCCCTTAGGATTACAAAGAAGCTTTATAAAGCAGGTTGTCACTGTATAGCCAGCGTTACTATGGAAACAAGGCATGTGATCTTGGTATCTGCTTCAGCTATCATGTCTTTCCCCTCTGAGCTGATGAGTGGGCCATTTTGCTGTATAACAAGACATACTTGGTATGTGAGTAGTTGACCATCCATCGTCTTCTACTGCAGACTAGGCTGCAAGCATTACTACATATGTTATATGTTATATTAGATATTTGATTCCGCTTATTTGGCTTCATTATGTACTCATTTTAATTCTTTATATATATATATATATATATATAGATATATAGATATAGTATGATATAGATATAGATATAGATAATATATATATTATATATATATATATATATATATATATATATATAAATAATATATATATGGTGTATTTTTATGTTCATATAATGTGCTTGCAAATAGATGTGTACGCAATAGAAATTATTTGACATGAGATTTATATTAATTTGAAGATGTGTATGGTGATGATGTTAGATTACAATCTTTGTGTTTTGTCAAGTGTGATCTGGTGATGATTCCCCATTAGATTATTAGATTTGTGTGCTCGCTAATGATGTTTATATGTGCTATCAATAGTGTATATAATTAGATTAAGGTAGTGAATTTGAATGTGTATCATAGTTGATGTTGATGTTTGTTAGATGATTATTGTAATGATGTTTATTTTATGAAATAATGTTTGTTATAGATTATGTATTGGTGAATTTATATAAAACTTTTATATACGGAATTGCATGTAAAACAACTTTAAAAAAATGGAAAGATATTTTTATAAATTACAAAGTTTAGTATGTTTGAAACTACGATTGTAAAATTATGATAAATATTTATCTATTTCTTATATATTCATTGATATTCCATCTAACTTCATTAGTAAAATATTTCAATACTCACAATGATAAAATAATCTAGTTAGTTCTTAAAAAGATGAAAATGTGTAACTCATTCAACTTTTATATATAATATTATTAATAATAAATTATTAAAAAATAAACTTTAACTAATTCAATATTGGTTTATAAAATTTTATCTATTTTTAAATTTAAAAAGCTTAAGTCATAATTTTTTTACAACCTAGATCCATCTTAACTATAGATCTAACAAGTGTCGAGAGGGATAAAATCTCTTGAGATGTAGACATTTTTTTGAATGGAAGGATATTTTATCCCTCTAAGCACTTGGTAGATCTAGGCAGCTGGTATAATATTTATGTAGTTGGCATATAAATATTTTATTTATAATTCACGTCCTTTCTATGAACATGTTAAAATATGCCTCCTCATATTCTTTTCATATGTATACATTTAATTATTTTTTCATTAATATTTTCTACAATATTACATATCAAATCGATATTAAACCTTGAAAAAATTACAAATATCTCTCATACATTGAATTAGAAAGCAACCATTAATGAAATAAGAATTCTCTCAATCTTTCTCACTAAAGTGAAAAAAAAAAAAACAATTTAAATTACTTTATTTTTCTCTATATAAAGTATCTATAAAATTATGTTATTTAATATGGACATTGAAATATTTTACTTATGGTTTTGAGTAAAATATTTTTTATTATAAATAATTTTTTGTTTTAAGTATCACATGTAAATTGAACATAGAATGAATTACATATAATTTATTATCAATAAAACTATCTTGTCATGTGAAAAAACTACGTTTTTACTTGTATTTAAATGTAAATTATATTTTTTACCCATTGCATTTATTCCTCAATACAAGCTAAACAATTTTTTTTTACTTTTGGTTACACTATATATCTATATAAATTTATATAAGATTAAGGTGTAAATTGAAGTATTGTAATTATGGAAGACATTGATTTCTCTTCTTATTATTATTTTTAAGTTGTTAAATTAAATTACTATTTTACTATTTTTAAATGTAATGTTATGTGACAACATCTCTCCCATACTATAGTTTTTTTTTTTTGTAAGCTGGGGCGGGACTCTCCGATTTACATGTCCATTAAGTACCCCTCAACGGGGGAAGGGTAGCCCAAGATTTGAACCCAAGACTTCCGGTTTGGTGAGACTTCATTTCCACGGCCCTTGCCGCTTGAGCTACCCCATGTGGACCTCTCCCATACTATAGTTGTAGAGAACCTTTTGGGCCAATTAAGTTAGATTTAATACAACTTAAAAAAAATAAAATTATAAAATTGAGTTTATTACCAAAGTTATGAGATTTTGAGGCAACTTAAATTTAATATTTATAGCAACACTTACCAATTTAAATTATTTGTTTTTCTCTTGAAAGGTGAGGATAAAAAAATCTAAAGTGAGGCTTGTGATTAGTTACTTGTAGTTGGGGATTTTCTCTCTAGGAGGTTCTCCCTTAAAGAGGCAAGTGATTTTTTTCTAGTAATAAAGATATGACCTTTTGATGTTATTTTGGTTCTTTATTTCCTATTGTATTACTTTAAATTAAATACTTTTTAATAATAAATATGAGATAAATACTGCATTTTAAACAATACAAATTTAATTATCAGGAAATATTCACTAAAATTCATGTTTTTCACATTTCTCCTAGATCATATTACATCATGTTCACAATGATAAATACATGTCCAATTTAAATAATTTAGTCCGAAATACCTAAAAAATATATATTCATTTTACATAATCTAAGAAAGAAACAAAAATGCATCAACAATTCTTTTTAAAACTCAAACAAATACCTCTTAATTACCATCACAAATGTGGTGCGCTTGGTATGTTCTGATCACACCGGTGCTATCATATTTACCAATGCACTACCTAAAAAATATTTAAAAATATACATATATCTCGTTGCATTCGATAATGTGAACATTCTATCTTGGTGCGAAAATGTTATAGGTGTGCACTAGTGCATATGTGTGAAACACCACCATGAAAATTTAAATTTGTGGACTAATAGCGGTGTGTCATAGGTATGTGTACATTGTCTACTGTGTGGTTGTGTTTTACAGAGGACCAAAGCTGGTGCATGGATGTGTTTTTTAAAACACCCATAATGTTTTTTTTTCCTTTTTTTTTAAATTTGGTGTTGTGTTTCCATATTAATAAATACATTTTTTATTTAATAAAAAAATTTGTATTTTATGTATGAGGCTGATGTATTCTATATGTCAACCATTTGGCAGAGATGTTAGTAGAGGGAGAAACAACAATTGGAAATACTTAGCGAAATAATGAAAACAAAAACATACAACAATAATATAAATGATGAAATTACATAAGTACATATCAGTCCCCATTGTCATCACCTTCATTATCTTCCTCGGTGTTTGGCATAGTAACATTGTTGTTCTCAAAAACATGTTTTGATCCAACGTTGTGTCTTAATATGAACCACCAATCCCTATATAACGCATATGGGTTAAAAAATAGCTGGTTGTAGTGTTTTGGGAAAACATAAGGGTCCCTAGCTTCATCCCACATATTTCTAGAGTTGATAGATATCAGCCCACTATTGTGATCTTCATTTACATTATTCTGACCAATGGCATCCTACCACTTGCACCTAAAATAACACATTGGATGAAGCGAGGTCGACTTGAAAGATCCCTTTTATATTTCCAACATAACCTAATGTCCGCTGCATTAGGTTTTCATCACGGTGACTAGCACGAATAGATTGCTCAAACTTGACTTCGACTCCATAGTTGTCTGTCATGCGTCCATCATCAACATCCTCTATGTGAAAATGATGTCCATATTCCCACATAGATAGGAACAAATGAACCTATAAAAAAGTGAATAAATCATAGTGTCATGTGTTTAATAACCCGAAGATAATTAAAAATATAAAATATATATAGATGTTACAATTCAAAGGTGAAATATTAAGTTAAAATTGTACAGAAAGAAATGACAATTACCGAGTCACTGCACCCAATCTCTATGTTTAGTGCATCCTCTTCAACGTGCGGTAACAACCAAATGCACCATATTTCTCTCTCACTTGATTAGCAACCCAACTATTATGGAATGCCATTGGTATATTTCCATTTAAATGATCAGGATAAGGCACACTTATACCATTCAACCATTTGAATGTTTTCCTTTCACTATCCCATTTCTTCCTCTTCTCTTTGTACAATGTGACCCATGGTTGTGTCGCTTCCATATTGTAAAGAATGAATTTGTTGATGGCTTCAATTTTTGAATTAGCTCATGAAATCAAAGAAGCACACACACACACACACATATAGGATCAAAATATGCATTAATATGAACTTTAGTATGAATAGTTATTGTTTTGGAATTTGACAATTCATAAGTCAATACTTACTGTTTATCATTTGCCTTTTTCCATTTGTTTTGATAATTTCCCCTTCTCTATTGTCTTCATTCACTTTGTCGTCCCAAATCGCCACACTTGGTGTGTTGTCAATTTGTGTGATGTGCTTATTGGCATAATGGAATGACTCATACAATACATACACCTTTGTCATAGACCCCTCGTTTTTTGTCCAGACTCAAATAAAACCTTTAAATTTCTTTATGTGCCTCTCTAAGAAGAATATTCAATGAGAAGAAATGAGCTTAAATAATTCAACCTCATCTACTAGGTGAGTTATAAAATGAACCTGCAAGTCCACGAAACTTGTTTTTAGTTCCTTCTCAAACATAACAACAATATCAACTATCTTTTGGTGTGGTCCAATGTACAAATGAAAATAATTTGTATATGGCACATCATAGGTTCTAACAACCCTGGTCAAAAATTTCACGTAATAAAGTTAATAAAGGAAAAATAATAACCAAGGTAATGGGACACATATTCCAAGATGAATGTTAGAAAAAACATCCTAGTGTGGATGTTCAAATGTTTTGTTATAGCTAAGGGAATTGGAAAAGGGAATGACAAAGGATTTGGAAAGGAAATAGGAAATAAATGGCATTTTATTTATGAAAATAATGGAAATTAGGAGAAAAGGAATGTGAACGGTCATAAGATGCATGTTTGGATGAAAATGAAGTAAATTACGAAAAATGAAGAAAATAAAGGACTCATTAATAAAAAGGCTTATGAGGATTAGTTCACAATTTTTTTTTTTTAAGTTGAATTTTGGAGTTCTCTCTTTCTCATACTCTTGGATAGTTAGAGTATTCTTGGAGCACTCTAGAATCGGAGGAAGAAACGAAAAGGAAGGACAAGAAATGAAAGGGAAGCAAAGATCAAGCAAGGAAGAACATGATTCAAGTGGCTACAATGAGACTAATTTTACGTATCGAGTTTCATGTATAGTTTCCTTGTTAGTTTTGGCATGCATGATACATGCATGTGTGTTATTGGTTCCCTTGTTGTAATTGGCATGGGTCTTTCTAGGTGTGACAATGTTTTTCAACCTTGCCTTGCCCTATCTAGATAGCCATGGTGTGATGGTGTTTCTCTTAAATGGTTGAGATGGATTGCTAGAAGGTTTTGAAATTGAGTGTGGTGGTCTTAGGGGAGAAACAAAAGGCTTAGGAATCCCTAGAGTAGTAAAGGAAATATTGTGATATAGCCTGATTGTGTATGCACTCGTTAGTCCTAAGAATCCTCAAATGGTGAATAACAGGATACACAATAAATCCTAAAGGATGTATCATCATTGGGCCTAGGAATCCTTGACCTATGAATGGTGCAATATATGGTAAATTATAGAGGTGGAGGCTTGCAAATTCCTCAAGGTTTAGGTGGAGATATCTAGAGACATCCATGCTTGTTTAGGGCCTAGTGATCTAGTGGCATTGTCGTAAATCATGGTTTTATTGATGAGTGTTTCAGGCCTAGAAATCCCTTCATGGATATATGGTAAAGCATGAGGACTCCTTGATTGGTTATGTTGAGTGACACATTCATGCATGGAATATGACATGAGGGTGATTGGCTAAGAGAAAGTTTGGTTCAACACAATCTATGGTTGAGTGGTTTGTGGAAGTCCCTGACTTTGTTGGATTATGCATACATTAATAATATCTCCTTTATCTTTGGTATTTAATGTGTAAATGTACTTGTTAATATGTGGTTTCTATGGTTATTATACTCTTGCTATTATGTTGTTTATATGCTTATTATAAGCTTGGTTCATGACTGACTTTGGTAATGGATCTCATCATGATTTTATTAGTACAGGAAATGTGAATGAATATATTACCTAATAGATGATAATGTAGTTATTGTGATAAGGCATCAATTCTTTTTGAATATTATTAGATAATTATGATACTGCAATGCTCAAGTTTGTGGTTATGACCTATAGATTACATGGTTGTGATATGTTTGACAAAATTATTTTCATGTCTAGTAGGGGTCAAGTGAATTCATTTTACTAATATTTGAATTAGCAGCGTTAATTAATTATTATTTACCATTTCTAGAAGTTTCATGAAGCTCTAGGTAGAAGCCTGCGACCTAGTCCTAAAAATGTGGCATAGAATCTAGGGTCACTAGCTCAGAACTACCTAAAAGTGGCCACAGTGACATGCATGACTTGTTGTGGGAGAAACTCGAGAGTCTCATTTGCACGCAGGGGTTTTCATGGGAGAAACTGGCAATATAACTTTAAAAAATGACAATTTGTCTGAGGGGTTGGGAAACTGGAAGGGTTGGTTGTATCCTAAAGGTTCTCTAGCTCTTGAGAAAAGTCAAATCGATTTTTTCTTGTTGGTTCCTCTTATTTAATTGTACATGGGGTGTTAAATCACATCATAGTAACTATTCGTCGCATGTTTACCTCGGTGAGTCAATTAGCTTGGGTAAATGTGGGAGGATGGTGTTACATGGTGGTATGAGAGCATGGTTCACCCCTTTGATTGGATGAGTAGATTATATTGGTCATGGGTAAATGTCGGTTGCATATGCGATATTTATGCTTGTGGTTTATGTGTTTGTTGTGTAGTCATGGTTACAGTTGTGTACATGTGAGTGTCGATGCTATTGTTCTTGGATGCAATTGTTGTGAGTGCATGTTGGTTATGCACTTCTTATGCATGTCAGTGCCTATACATCATTATTCATACATTGAAATGGTTATAGTTGTTTTGTATAAGGTCATGGTAAGTGGTTGGTATGGTTATGCATGATACCTGGATAATGGTTGAAATCATGTTTGTGTATTGATATGATTATGTTATACATGTATTTCACTAATTTGGTTTATCTTGTAGATGATATATCTTCCCCTGAACAATACTGAGGTATGTTGATTATGTTATGTTTTAGCTTACACAGACATGGTATACTTGCAGGAAGAAGATCAAAGATGACTAGAAAGATGGTAGATTACGGTTCACAAGAATCTCGCTATGGATCAGATGAGAAACATGGTGGTAGGAACTCTTCTTTCTTAGCAGACAAAATTAGAAGTTTGAAGGAAGAAATAAGAAGTTGCAAAGAAGATAATGAAAACATTATTCAGACATAGGAGAAACAAGTAGAATTTAATGCAATAATACTTCAGAGTCTTTTTGACTTGCAAAGATAGCTACCATTTAGGATCAACCATCGATAGGAGGATAGGACTAATGGGGCATATGGTAATAGATATCATGGTGGTAACATGTCGTATAGGGATGACATGATCATAGATTGCAGGTTCTTGGACACACCTAACAGGAGAGATGATGGACGCATGTTATATTCAAGTTCTAGTTTTGACAAGTCCTATGGTCATCATCATTACCATCCTGAAAGGAGGAATGATAGGGAATATTTTTCTAGATGATTTCAAGAAAAAAGCCACCTACCTTCGATGGATATTTTAAGAAGTCTGAGTATGGAGATACATTTCTACTCAGGATAAAGAATTTCTTTGAGTAGCATGATTACATATAGAATGTGAACATCAAAATAAATGTATTCAAACTTAAAGGTAAAGAAGACATCTAGTGGGAAGATGTGAAGCAGATTAGAGACATTAGGACAAAGGAATTGAGTTGCCATGAATTCAAGAGACTTTTAAGGAAGAAATGTTATTCAAAGAGGTACTATGACAACAAATCCAAGGAATTATATGAGCTAAAGATGGAGTTGATGATGGATTAGGAGTATACAACCAAGTTCCTAGAGTTGTTGAGGTATGTATCATATCTTAAGGATGAAAAAGACAAGGTTCAAATATTTTTTAGTGGATTGTCATTAACATTTAGATATCTGATTGAGTATGATGAGCCTTAGTGACTTGAAGAATTCATTGGGAAATTGAAGCACTGTTATGAGCATTCAAAGCGTCAGATAGAATCTTAGCAAGTTTGGAGCAAGAAATAAAAGGCTAAAGGTAAATGGAAGCCAAAGAGAAAAAGACCTATAGGATGAATGTGAAGAAGAAAATGTTGCACCATACAATATGTTTAATGGACCTCAACCTCAAGAACATTAGAATAAAGGTAATGGTAAGGGACAACTGAATTGTTGGACATGTGGTAAGGAGCATCCAATGAGAGATTTTTCGTTCCATGGATTTATGTAATATCATGCTATCATAGGCACATGGATTAGTAGACATCTATTATCGAGATGGAGTGTATGCTTTGTGATCAAGTTTTCTCTACTTTGATTGAACCTGGATCTAATTATAGTTATGTAAATCCTAACCTGGTGGATAAGTGTGGTTTGAATAAAGTAGTGCATGAATAATCTTGGTTAGTCTACTTGGATACAAGTACAAATAATTGAGTTCATCGTTGGCTAAGAGCATGTGCATTCGAGTTGATTAGTATGCCTACCTCAACATATTTGAATGTATTTCCATTGAGATCATATATATTTTTTTTGGGTATGGACTAGTTCTATCCTCACAGGACTAAGTTGGACTGCTATGAAAAATCTATTGAATGTTTGGATGAAAATGGGGAACATAGAACGTTGTGGGGTAAGAATAAGTCTACATCAATTCGAATAGTCATAATAATGTGGGAAACATGTAGTCGCAGAAAAGGGTGTTTCTTATTGGCAATGCATGTTTCTAGTGATAAAGGTAAGGATGTTGAGGATGAAAAAGTTATGAAGGGGTACTCGATCTTGCAGCAATTTCAGGGAGTCTTTCCAGTAGGGATTTTAGAGTTGTTGCCTCATATTGAAGTGGAATTCACTATTGAGTTGGTACCATGTGTAGTACCAAAATTAAAGGCACCATACAGGGTGAGCACACTAGAGTTAGTAGAGATTAAGTTACAGTTGAAATAAATGCTTGACAAGGGATGCATTAGGCCAAGTGCATCACCTTGGGGTGCACCAATGTTGTTTGTGAAGAAGAAGGATGGTACTATGAGGTTATGCATTAATTAGAGGAAGTTGAACAAGGTGACCATCAAGAATAGGTATTCAATATCAAGGATTGGTGATTTGTTCGACAAGTTGAAGGAAGAAACAAAGGTATTTTTTAAGCATTAAATATTTCTTATATATAGTATTGTAGGTGATTATTCTAGTTTGAAAATTCATATGTATAAACTGTAGGTGAATATTCAATATACATGTAATTTATTATTGAAACTAATAAAGGTTTGGTTAATATCATCCATTTAATCATATATATTAAAAAATGGGCGAATTTTTAATGAAATTAAGGAAAAAAACATTTCATAGAATGTCCAAAAATAGCCCATTTGTGAAATTTAACCCCTAATAGTTTCCGTAGGAGCAAAATTGTTCTTGAATATCGACTTCAGATCTAGATATCATCAGGTACCCATAAAAGAAGAAGATATTTACAAGACTACTTTCCAAACTAGGTATGGAGATTATAAGTTTTTTGTAGTTTCATTTTGTTTGACTAATGCTCTAGGTACTTTCATTTGCTTGATGAATAGTGTGTTGCATCCTTATCTTGAAAATTTCGTCATTGTAGTCATTGATGATATATTGATATAATATAAGAATAAGGAAGAAAATTCTGAACACTTAGCATTAGTGTTGAGACTGGTAAGGGACCATTAGTTGTATGCTAAGTTGAGTAAATGCAATTTTTTTCATACATAAGTACACTATTTTGGACATTTTGTTTCCAAGGAAGGAATAGTAGTATATCTAGATAATATAAGAGCTATCATGGAGTGGGAAATTCCAAATATGTGGATGAGGTAAGATCATTTGTGGGACTAGAAGGATACTATAGGAGGTTCATCAAGAACACCACTCAGATCGCATATCCTATTATGTCATTATAGAGTCAAGATAAGAAATTCGAATGGACCGAGGAATGTACAAAAAGTTTTAAGGAATGTAAGTAGTCGTTGAAAAATGCTCTAGTCTTAAAGATTTCATATCCATACAAATATTTTGTGGTATGAACATATGCTAGCAAAAGAGGAATTGGTGGATTCTTAATGCACGAGGGGCAAGTAGTGTTCTATGAGTTACATAAGGTGAATAAGCATGAGAAAAATTATTAGACACATGATCTTGAGTTGATAGTCATTATCCATGAATTGAAGACATGGAAGAACTATCTCCTTGGTAGGAGGTTTGTACTGATGAATGATCATAGTGGATTGAGGTATTTGTTTGACCAACCAAATCTAAATGTCAGGCAAGCTAGATGGCTGGCCATAATTAGTGGGTTTAATTTTGAGATCCAATACATTAAGAGAAAGGAAGAAAAAGGTTGTAGATCGTCTTAGCAGAGAGTGAAAGTGAATCATATAGCATCTATGAGTTCTTACGAGACGAGCTTACAAGATTGGATTTTATAGGAAGGACAACAGGATGATAGGTATCGAGAGTTTATTCATAGGTTACAATAGGGTATAGGTGATCACAATGTGGACTATCGTCTCACATCAGATGGTTTCATCAATTTTAGTGACAGGATGTATGTGTCGAATGAAAGTGTGATCAAGAAGAATATCTTGTGATAATTCCATGAAAAACGTATTCATGAAACTTAGGATATCATAAGACATTGATAGTGGTGAAGAATTTTTATGATTAGTTGAATCTGAAGAAGGAAGTGGCAGAGTTTGTTGCTAGATGTTTATACTATCAATATGTAAAAGGATAATTTAAGCACTATGGATTACTATAGTTGATTCTGATTCCAAAGTGGAAATCGGAGGTCATTTCCATGGATTTCATCACAATTTTTCCAAGGAAATATAGAAAACATGATTCCATCATGGTTGTGGTGGGAAAATTGACAAAGGTAGTGCACTTCATTCCAATAAATTCTACCTATTCAAATAATGATGTCGCATTGATCTTCATCCAAGATGTATTGGGGATGCATGGTGTTCCAAGGATGATTGTGTCAAACAAGGATGCTAAGTTCACTTCTTGATTTTGTAAGGAGTTGTTTGTATATTTGGACATAAAGTTGGCCTTTTGTACAACTTATCATCCATTGATACATTGACAAAAAGTGAGCAGCAATAGGATACTGGAAGACATGATGAGGATGTATGTGATGCATCAACAGAGGTGATGGAAGGAGTACATTTTGTTGTTTGAGTTTTCTTACAATAATGGGTATCATGAGTCATTGAGGATGAGCCTATTTGAGGCACTATATGGGAAAATTTGTAATACTCCCATTAGCTGGAGTGATCTAGTGAATAGGGTGTTAGTAGGACTGGACATGTTGGCAAATATGGAACAAGAAATGCAGGTAATCAAGAGGAATATGAAGGAAACATAGGAAAGATAGAAAATTTATGTAGATTAGAATATGATGTTTAAGGACTTTTAGGTTGGGGAACATGTGTACTTTCACATCAAGCCTAAGAAGAGCTTGTTCAGGATTGGATCATGTGCCAAGCTGGAACCTTAGTTTTCACTAGATCACTCCAACTAATGGGAGACTTTTAGGTTGGAGAAATTTGTACTTTCACATGAAGCCTAAGAAGAGCTTGTTCAGGATTGGATCATGTGCCAAGCTGGAACCTTAGTTTTCACTAGATCACTCCAATATATGGTAAAGACTAGAGGGTGGAGCATGGTTGGGCCTAGGAATCCTCAACCAGTGAATGGTGAGATATACTACTAATCCTAGAGGTGGAGATAGACAATCTTGCAGGTGGAGACTGACAAATTTCTCATGGTTTAGGTGGACATATTTAGAGGCATCCATTCTTGTTTAGGTCATAGTGATCTTGTGGGATTGCAATGAATCCTAGTTATATTGGTGAGATTTGTGACCTTTGGAATACCTTGGTGGATAGATGGTAAAGCCCAAGGAAGCATTTGTTGGTTCTGTTGTGAGTCCCACATTCATGTAGATTAGAATATGATGTTTAAGGACTTTTAGGTTGGGGAACATGTGTACTTTCACATCAAGCCTAAGAAGAGCTTGTTCACGATTGGATCGTGTGCCAAGCTCGAACCTTAGTTTTCACTAGATCACTCCAATATATGGTAAAGAATAGAGGGTGGAGCATGGTTGGGCCTAGGAATCCTCAAACAATGAATGGTGAGATATACTAAAAATCCTAGAGGTGGAGAGTGACAAATTTCTCATGGTTTATAAGGACAGATTTAGAGGCATCCATTCTTGTTTAGGTCCTAGTGATATTGTGGGATTGCAATGAATCCTAGTTATATTGGTGAGATTTTTGACCTTTGGAATACCTTGGTGGATAGATGGTAAAGCCCAAGGAAGCATTTGTTGGTTCTATTGTGAGTCCCACATTCGTGATTGGAATATGGCACTAGGGTGATTGGCCAAAAGAAAGATTTGGTTCAACCTAATATATGGTCGGGTTGTTCGTGGATGTCCCTCACTAAGTTTGGTTATCCATACATTAATAAAAATTGGTTTTACTTTGGTATTTCATGTGTAAATGTTCATGTTAATATGTGGTTTTTATAGTTGTTCTACTCTTGTTATTTTTTTGGTTATAAGCCTCGTTCTTGACATACTTTGCTTATGGATCTCATCATGATTTGATTAGTACATGATATGTGAATGAATATAAGAACTAATAGATGACAATTAAACTATTTTGATAAGGCTTCAATTCTTCTTAATAATTTTAAGATAAATATGAGACCCCTATTGTAAGATCTGTAGTTATGACCTATAGATTACATTCTTGTCATATCTTTTATGAAATTAATGTCATGGATAGTATGGGTTAGGTCAATTCCTTGTACCAATGTTTGCATCAATAGATTTAATTCATTTTTATTTATCATTTCTGGAAGTTTCATGAAGTTCTGGGAATAGGCCTAAGACGTAGCCCTGAAAAAGTGGCAAAAAATTTAGGATATGATGTTTAAGGACTTTTAGGTTGGGGAACATGTGTACTTTTACATCAAGCCTAAGAAGAGCTTGTTCAGGATTGGATCATGTGCCAAGCTGGAACCTTAGTTTTCACTAGATCACTCCAATATATGGTAAAGACTAGAGGGTGGAGCATGGTTGGGCCTAGGAATCCTCAACCAGTGAATGGTGAGATATACTACTAATCCTAGAGGTGGAGATAGAAAATCCTGGAGGTGGAGACTGACAAATTTCTCATCATTTAGGTGGACAGATTTAGAGGCATCCATTCTTGTTTAGGTCCTAGTGATCTTGTGGGATTGCAATGAATCCTGGTTATATTGGTGAGATTTTGACCTTTGGAATACCTTGGTGGATAGATGGTAAAGCCCAAGGAAGCATTTGTTGGTTCTGTTGTGAGTCCGACATTCATGATTGGAATATGGCACTGGGGTGATTAGCCAAAAGAAAGATTTGGTTCAACCTAATATATGGTCGGGTTGTTCGTGGAAGTCCCTAACTAAGTTTGCTTATCCATACATTAATAAAAATTGATTTTACTTTGGTATTTCATGTGTAAATGTTCATGTTAATATGTGGTTTTTATAGTTGTTCTACTCTTGTTATTTTTTTGGTTATAAGCCTCGTTCATGACATACTTTGCTTATGGATCTCATCATGATTTGATTAGTACATGAAATATGAATGAATATATGACCTAATAGATGACAATTCAACTATTTTGATAAGGATTCAATTCTTCTTAATAATTTTAAGATAAGTATGAGACCCCTATGCTAAGATCTATAGTTATGACCTATAGATTACATTCTTGTGATATCTTTTATGAAATTAATGTCATGGATAGTATGGGTTAGGTCAATTCCTTGTACCAATGTTTTCATTAATAGATTTAATTCATTTTTATTTATCATTTCTGGAAGTTTCATGAAGTTCTGGGAATAGGCCTAAGACGTAGCCCTAAAAAGTGGCAAAAAATTTAGGGTCTATGGCTCAAAACTTATTGAAAAATTCCATAGTCACATGCATTCCTTATTGTGGAATCAACTGGAGGGTCTCAATTGCATGCATGATTTTTCATGGGAGCGACTAGGGGTCTAGCTTATAAAAATGACAAGTTATCTCGGGGGTTGGGCACCTTGAAGGATTGGTTGTCGCCTTAAGGATTTGTAGCTCTTGAGAAAGGTCAAATTGAATTTGTTTCAATAGTTCCACTTCCTTAAATATACATGGGGAGTTGAATCACATCATAGTAAATCTTCGTCACATTTTTATCCCACAAGACTAGTTAGCATGGGTAAATGCGTGAGGGGGGTGCTATAGAGGTCTTAGGGGAATTCATGGCTCAGACACCCACACATGAGCAAATTATAATGACATTGCATAGTAAATAGTAAATTATATAAAAATTAATATTGCATTACATAAAAATAAAAAAAAAATAAAAAAATATGTTTTTAACATGCATGCACTTACAAGGTTCAAATAATCATGTGATTTCAACCCCGACAAACGGTCATCCACAATGAAGTAACTACATTGTGAGTACAAATATAAAGAAGGCACACTCACACTAATTATAACTTCCTTCTTCTAGAGAAAGATCATATTTCTTTAAAGTCCATGGGACATCACCTTCTTTCAAAGACCAAGAGGGCTCAACATCTCCTCTAGTTTCTTATCTTGGCCAATGTTTGTTTTTAGTTTGTGAAGAAATAGGATCTCCCCTAATAGTCAAAGTGTCATTTTATTTTGATGATATGTTCCTCCACAAAGAAGATGAAACATTTTTAAATACATGCATGGGATCTGGTAAGTAGGAAATCTTAACATTCTCCCATTATGGGCTCATAAAAGATAAATTTCCATTTCATCCCAATGGGTATTTTCTCAATATAGATGTCTAATAAATATGGATCATTGAACATAGGCTCCCCATTTGAATTGAAAATTTCTACAAACTCCTTCTCCTTCTCTATCTCATATGCTCTAATCCATCTAGGTAGTGTCATTATTGAAGGCCTTTGGGTTCTCTCTAGTTTACCATTGAAAGCTGATGTTGCTCTAATGTAAGGTTTTTCATTAGGGAGGAATAGCCTAGAGCATTCATACACTGGCTTTCATAGGTGGTTAGACCACCTATCCTTCAAAGTAGTTCCACAACATTTATGTCCATGATACCCTTTTCTTACAAGACCTACAAAATTATTATATGCAAGCTGACACATTAGCGACCATGAAGATCTAAAAAATTGCAACAAATTAAAGTAATATGTGAAACAATATTATTACTAAAAAAATCTATAAGTATGTAATTTACCACATAAAACACTTTAACCTGGATAATCAAGTATGGTGTAAGCACATATGGCATACAACATAAGACTCCTCTCGGTTGTAATGGGTATTTATACATCTACACATGTATCCCTTCCCATAACTCGTTAAATGCATATACTAATGGTTGTAAGTAAGCATCCATATTCTTTACTTGTCTTCTAGTAGGGAATATGAGAGCCAACATAAGATGTTAATTCTTCATGGACAACCATGGGGGAATATTTTTATTCATCACTAATATAGGCAAAACCAATTACTTGGTGTTTTGTACGGAATATGGATTAACACCATCAATGGATATGTTGAGTCGTAGATTTCTTACTTCATCCTTGAATTTCTCAGGCCATGTATACTCTATATGATTCATGGCTATTGAATCTGTTCTTATTCACATAAATCTTGACTCACTTCATTGCAAGGTGTGCCATCACTACAACATAGTTAAGTCTTTAAAACGAAAGAGTATTTGAATCCTTGGGAATATTGGCATGTGCCTTAATATATTATGAGGAGAACCATGTGATTTACTCATTTTTTTTTAATTACGGTACCTGTCATACCCACATTTTAGACATATCTATTTATCTCCATATTCTCCTCTATATAGAATACAATCATTCAGATATACTCAACGCCTAATATTTTCAAAAACTTACTTGCCTCTTCACAACTACCTGACATGAAATTATCACTCAGAAGAACCTTACCTTTGAATATCCTGCAGTTTGAGGGGAATATAATTGTACAATGTAAATACTTAAGATTGATCATAGAATTAGCCATTTTTTTTTTATTGTGTGAAAAAATATAAGGAACTTTATCGATTATGCAAGTCAATTACCTCAATATTTCCAAGAAACATGAATTCAACACACCAAATGTTTCTCTCACGTTGTACAATGGCATTGTTGTCCCTGCTAAGTAGACTTTGACTTGCTACTAGGTCCAAAGAAGGGGTGGTGAAATTAGATTTTAGGATTTTGAATAAGGTATCAGTGGTATGATCATAATCCCCTAGCTCATCATTTTGGACTACATCTAACAACATTTCCTCTATGGAAGTTGTATTCCGTAAGTAATCATCAATACGAACCTCCATTTGATTCCATCCATTTCCAACTTGTGATGAAGAACTACTATTGTTGTAGTCATTCCTAATTGGTGAATCCGAGCATAGTGGCAATTCAATAGGTGGTTAATTCAACCATTCTTTGTATGCTTCCTCTAGAAGTCTTTCTCTTAATGCAACCTTCTCTCGATTTGACGTTGTAGTGGGGTGCACCAAAAGATGGTAGGTGGGTCGCTCGTCATCACTAGAATCCTAATTTCAAAAAATATTGAACATCATTAGTAGAATATCAATGATATTAGTAATCATGTCAATGCAATTAGTTTGTTGAAATTTGAGTATACCAAACAATTATTACCATAATTTATCCAACATTGTTGCTAGAAGATGCCATGTTCCAATTGGTAGGGTGAAGAGGTTTTCCATTTTCATCTACCAATTGTTTGTGATATGCTACTCCTAATAAGAGCTTCTAACATTTTTGGAATGGAGGAAAATTTTATGCGTCTAAACTCGATTATGAATCTAGATCCTACAAATAATTTGTGCACATTTTTATTGAAACTGACATGGATTAAAACAAATCAATTACATCATAGAAATATAAAGAAAAATTTAACTTACTCGAGATTGAAAGAGAGAACTCCATGAAGGACTTTTATCAACAATATGGAATCAACTGGGATTGAAGAAGTTTCCATTTCATATTCTTGATATTTTGTCCTTGTATTTAGGAAAAATTAGAAATAAAATTTTATGTGAATATTTATAATTAATCTCGAGAACCATATAACCACAATTTGAATTTCAATATAGCTTTGAAACCATTTTTCAAGAACAAGGCTACTTTAAGCAGAAAATGTACACTATGAACTACTGTAACTCACGTGGGTGCATCCTAAAGGATAATTTGAAATTAATATACCATTTTATGTGAAAATAAAATTTCAGGTAGTTTTTAAAACCCAGCGATACACGAATCAGAATAAACCACACTGGTCTATTAAAATAATAAGAGCATTGAGGAATTTAAAATAATTCCCGTACGAGTTTCTGAAATTAAGAAAAAATAGAAAATAAGTTATCATATTGGTGCTTTCTTACATAAAAAAACACGGGTGCATTTAAAAAAAAAACAACACCGATATGCAACTATTTCTCGAATTTAAAAAATGAAAATGAATTCAACTAGCTTAGTTCTCTTTTAAATATAGACCACACCATTGCGTTAAAAAATATAATATCACCATATCCAGATTCTGAAAATGAAAAAGAATTGAATCATGTTGGTGCATTGAAAAAATATAGTGCCTCGGAAACATTGATGTGCTTTTTATATAAACACACTAATGCACCTGACTATTGAATGCATGAATGTATCGAAAATTTGAATTAGAAAAATAGTTTTTTTCCTTTTTTAAAATTCAAAAATTAACGACAATTGATTTTTGGAAATCTAATTTCATAAAGTCTTTTAAATAGTAAAAATTTATTCACAATTTCATTATTTTACCGAAAATTTCGACAGAGTGATTTCCAAGAGAGATATACGAGGAGCATTGTGAAACAACAAGAAAATACTTTGGAATAGTAGAACTATTTAGAATAACATAAGATAAAAGGTATGGTAATTCACACAAAAACCTAAATAGTAAGTTTTAAATTTCATTATTTATTTTACTAATAGAAAAATTAACAAATTATTTTATGGTTTAATTAAAAGAGAGACCATTTGCAAGAGAAGATCATATCAAAGCTGCAAAATATTTTGGATCCATGAAAAGATGAAAAAGTTGCAAGGTATGGTGGTCATTCAAAACCATGGATAGAAAGAATTCTTTAATTTACTGTTAAAATTTTACAATTTTTGTATATTGTTACAATTCAGACCCAAATAAATTATATATATTATTAATATATATATATATATATAATATATATATAAATATATATTATATATTATTATAAATATATATATATTATATATATATTAAAAATTTTTAATGTTGGTAATAAAAATTCAGTATTGATACTAGTAATTTTTTTACGATCTTTGTTCTACTTAAATTTAATTAAAATAGAACAAAAAATACAAAAAATTCAATACCTAGCTTAAAACCTTGCTTCTTCCTACAAAATTTCACAATGGGGTTTAACTTTGTTTACGACTTCACAATTAGGGATTTTCAATTTAGTAATTTTCAATTTAATGGGTTTGTATATTTACAATATATATGGAATTTGACATATAAAGTAGCAGAATCACTTATTAAATTAGATCCAAACCTTATGAGTGCTATCAAATTTTTTAAAAATGGTTATATGTTGCATGGTGCACCATCTGTAAGAAAGGCATTGATGCCACCTAAGTAATACAATGCACCAGTAAATTATAACACTTTTGATTCCATCTCGTCTATTTATAGTTTCTCCCACTGTAATATAAAACACTCACACACTTATTCCTAGTAGCATAATTAAATCATTGCAGTGTGTTTAGCCATACAAATCACACCTTCCTAATTTAAAATTATGTTTAAAAAATAATTTTCCATTATGGTGCTCAACAATTAAATGCCCAATGTGTTTAATGTTACAAATGCACCAACGCATTTATTCCCAATAAATGCATCAATTACCAAAGTTTTTTTTTGGCTAAAAATCATTTGATTATTTATAAAATATATCTAATGGCTTCTATATTCAATGTTGCAGGTTGTATATTAATAAAAAATGTCTCATAGGGTCTCAAGTAACAAAAATATTGATCAATATAATCACAACACATCAAAAAAATCAGAGAAGACAAGTTCTTTGTAAATTCTTTACAAAATTAATATGTTTTAACTATATGTAAGTTTAACTAATATGTATTGGTTGGTGTATTTCATACAGAGCTAGAATAATGAATCAAGTGAATGAAAAAATATTATTCAATATGTTTTTTTCTTCATTAATAATACAGTTAAGAATATTAGATAACATGTTTCAAACTATGTATTAATTCATATATGTTGAATGTTCTAGAGGGAGCAACAACAAAAGAAAAGATCAATATCATTCTAAGAAAAGAAAAATTATGGAGCATGTATATGATGATGAATTGGTCCTTAGCTCATCTGGAGTGGTCTTGGAGGTTAATGAAAGGAGGAATTTTTTTTACAGAACTGTGAAGGATCTAGTGTAATGAACTTGTAAATGTACTTTCCACTTATAATAAAAAAATCAATCTAGTGATTCTAAGAACGAAATTATATCTAAACTACAAGAATCATTTCCAAAGCAATGTTCGATGAGACCTGTTAGACTTGCAATATAAAAAAACATACAACAACAAAAGGTAATCATTCAGAAGGTAATACTACTAATTGTATAAAAATGATTTCCTAAGAATTAATATTATATATTATAGAAACCCATTAATTATTAATATTGAATTTTTGTTATATTTAGTATTCATATATCATTATAAAAATAGTTTGTTACGTTTTTCAGGAAGATTATGGAAATCCCAAATAATAAATGCTCGGATATGTGAAACATGCTAGTAGGAATGTCCAAAAAGGTGTATATGGAGATGGTAAAAGAAATGGACATAATTGCATCACAAGAGGATTCATATCAACAAATAACAAGCTTCAAATGTGTGTAATCATGATTGAGTTTGTCCATATAAAAACATAATTTAGCATTAAATATTAATTTTCAAGTTTTTTGCAGAAAAGAAACAATATGGAACTCATTTAGCACATAAAACAAGACAAGAAGGAAGAAAATGGTTGATTTCAAAGTTTGCCAATAATTCGTAATATTTCCTTATAACAACTCAAGGTTCCATTTTTTTTATATTTCAATTTGTTTCACGACAACCATCCTTGAATGTCTTCAAATAGGTCCTAACATACAAAGAAGAGGCATCAAAATAATTGATTGACATTGGGTTAAATAAAGGTTATAAGTATATGTGGTCATATAAAAAATAATTATGCAATTTGTAAGTATCTATGTTGTTTTAATTCTGTGATTCTATAATTAATAATAAAAAAAAATTCCTTTATATTAAATTTATGATTTATTATGGGATATAAAACTTCGAAGAAGTAAAGCATGGAACTACACAACATAAGAGTTGTTGAAAGAAGGCATGAGATTTGGTTTTCAAATAATGTGTATAATTCATGAGAAACTTCTTGTTATGGCACATTTATTTTTTATTTACATTGATGTATATTATTTATTTCAATGTTCATTATTCTCACCAATGTAGAGACCATTACACTATATTTTTATGTTTGCAGATGGAACAAGGTCAAGAACATGAAAACGAACAGTGTGATCAACAAAACATTTCTCCGTATAACCTAAGTTATGGAAGTAGCTCAAGCACTAATAGTAGTTCAAGCGAGGAATGATGATCTATTTGGATATCAATTCTATCTAATGTATTTTTTACAATAGTTATCTCTGAAAATGAGACATTTTGTTTAATGTAATCATGGATATGGCATCCAAATTGAAAGACAAGGGGTTACCAATAACAATCCCATTTTGTATGGAAAAGAGCCTCTTATTGATATATAATAAAATACATATTTGTTTATTCTATTTTGTTATCCAATGTCGTTGTGAAATGTTACACTACTGATTAATTATATCGATTATTAAGTATTATAATGAAGACATGCGAAATATGATAATATAGCAAATTAATCCAAAAAACATATACAAATGCACTAATCAAATATGCATTTATATGAATATGTTTATAAGGTATATGTCAAGTTTTCAATGAATAAAATTTTTTAAAAATTACAATAATTGCACTGTCACAAGTTGATGTCTCCAAAAAAGAGAAAATCTTATTAAAAACAAGGGTGCATCCACAACATAAAAACAAACCAGTTCTTTACTTTAAATAAAATCACCACGAGGTCATCTTTTAACATAACTAGTGCCTTTTTCAGAAAGCAACAACATTGGGAGTTTCAGGCCTTCAAGCATTGGTATTGTTTTTTATTAATTCCTTGGTGAATTTTAACTCTTAAGGTCGCGGTGATTTCATAGAACCTAATGCCACCAGGTTCTACAAAATATTATTTTCATTCCCAGCATACTATTAAAATTAACAACACGGGTACCTATATATAACAAACACATTGGTGTGTTTATGGAAACAAAACGTGTTAGTGGTTCGTGTTTAAGAAAAAGCATCAGTACTACAATTACTTTTTGCATTCCCCTCAGTCGTTCCTTTATCCGAGAACAACCGAGGCTTTTTTTATATAAGCACCAACAAGATATATGTTTTAAGCTCTGGTATTGTTCTAGTTGAACACACTGGGGTTTTTTTATTGTAAGCGGTGGGTTGTATACATTTTAGGTGTCGATGTTATTTGAATTAAACAACTCA